>VVHJ01052551.1:0-11462 GCA_015107715.1 Tylochromis polylepis
CACATTAGTATATGTGAGGGGGCAAACTCCTCAAGATGGGTGGTGATCATGGTGGCCATTTAGAAGTCGGCCATCTTGGATACAACTTTTGTTTTGTTTTTTCAATAGGAAGAGGGCCATGTGACACATCAAACTTATTGGTAATGTCACAAGAAAAACAATGGTGTGCTTGGTTTCAACGTAACTTTATTCTTTCATGAGTTATTTACAAGTTTCTGACCACTTATAAAATGTGTTCAATGTGCTGCCCATTGTGTTGGATTGTCAATGCAACCCTCTTCTCCCACTCTTCACACACTGATAGCAACACCGCAGGAGAAATGCCAGCACAGGCATCCAGTATCCGTAGTTTCAGGTGCTGCACATCTCGTATCTTCACACCATAGACAATTGCCTTCAGATGACCCCAAAGATAAAAGTCTAAGGGGGTCAGATCGGGAGACCTTGGGGGCCATTCAACTGGCCCACGACGACCAATCCACTTTCCAGGAAACTGTTCATCTAGGAATGCTCGGACCTGGCACCCATAATGTGGTGGTGCACCATCTTGCTGGAAAAACTCAGGGAACGTGCCAGCTTCAGTGCATAAAGAGGGAAACACATCATCATGTAGCAATTTCAAATATCCAGTGGCCTTGAGGTTTCCATTGATGAAGAATGGACCCACTATCGTTGTACCCCATATACCACACCAAACCATCACTTTTGTTGTTCCAACAGTCTTGGAGGGATCCATCCAATGTGGGTTAGTGTCAGACCAATAGCGGTGGTTTTGTTTGTTAACTTCACCATTCACATAAAAGTTTGCCTCATCACTGAACAAAATCTTCTGCGTGAACTGAGGGTCCTGTTCCAATTTTTGTTTTGCCCATTCTGCAAATTCTGTGCGCCGATCTGGGTCATCCTCGTTGAGATGCTGCAGTAGCTGGAGTTTGTAAGGGTGCCATTTGTGAGTAGCTAATATCCGCCGAAGGGATGTTCGACTAATGCCACTCTCCAGTGACATGCGGCGAGTGCTACGCTGTGGGCTCTTGCTGAATGAAGCTAGGACAGCCACTGATGTTTCTTCATTAGTGACAGTTTTCTTGCGTCCACATTTTGGCAAATCCAACACTGAACCAGTTTCACGAAACTTAGCAAGCAGTTTGCTGACTGTAGCATGGGAGATGGGTGGTCTCGTAGGGTGTCTTGGATTGAAATCTGCTGCAATGACCCGGTTACTGCGTTCACCAGATATCAACACAATTTCGATCCGCTCCTCAAGTGTTAACCTCTTCGACATGTCAATGGCTGTGAACAAAGAGAAACTTGTAAATAACTCATGAAAGAATAAAGTTACGTTGAAACCAAGCACACCATTGTTTTTCTTGTGACATTACCAATAAATTTGATGTGTCACATGGCCGTCTTCCTATTGAAAAAACAAAAGTTGTATCCAAGATGACCGACTTCTAAATGGCCACCATGGTCACCACCCATCTTGAGGAGTTTGCCCCCTCACATATACTAATGTGCCACAAACAGGACTTTAATATCACCAACCATTCCCATGTTATTACGGTGTATCCATATAAATGGCCCACCCTGTATATGAGAACCAAAATGAATGAAATTTCTAAAAATGAAATTGTTGATATTTTATTGAAAGAATGGAAACTGAAATACAGTCAGCATCAAATCACAATAACAGTCCTCTCAAGGCCATTCATATTATAAGATAAAGACCCTACAATAATACAGAGAAAATCCCAACAATTAGCTGACCCCTTTGAGCAAGCATTTTGGTGACAGTGGGAAGGAAAATCTTCCTTTTAACGGGAAGAAACCTCTTGTCGAACCAGGCTCAGGGAGGGGCGGTTTGGTTGGGGGTGAGGTGAGGTGAGAGAGACAGGACAAAAACACATCTGTGGTTTCAAGGTGGTCCTGGATTTAGTATCTTACTAATCTTAAGACATGGATCCGTTAGCTGCTAGTACATTTAAACATCTAACCTTTCACTTGTGGGTTCTTAGATCATCCTGACTGCTGGAAAAAGCTCAGTTTCAGAGACATAAAGTTGTTTATCAGTGGTAGGCAATATGAGGATTTAAAAATAATTTTGATATGTATTTCTTTCCCATAAGAAATTTGCCAGTGAGTGATGGGGTTCATCCACTGGTGCCAACAACAGACCCAAAGGGTTCATCAAAACTGTTTTCATTTCTAGAGTGTAAAAAACAAAAAGATTTTCTCTGCTACATAAATCTGTATCTTTGATCTAGGCTGCTGTGAGTCAGTCTTTAAATCAGCTTCAGTTTAAAAGACAGTCTAAATAGACACATGACATGAAACATTAAGGTTGTTCTTAATAAACAGGATGAAAAAATAGAACAAACAAAGAGAACAGCATGCAACATGTGAGTCAAAGCCACAACACTGCTGCCATGCAGTGTGATTTTTTTTTCTTTTTTAGAAGGGCTTAATATTGTGAAATATAAATGTGTATTAAATAAAGTAAGCCCTTCTTTCTAGTCTACATCTAGAAAACAAATTAATCATTTTTATGGTGACAGTGTCTCTTAATGCCATATTATTATAACATTTTACACCAATAATTAGCAAAAGGAAGCATGTTTTGAAAGGATTATGTTTTGTATTAGTGTGATGAGAGAAGTTGCAAAATGTTGATGCCAAACATGTTAGCAACTAGTGCAGTAATTATGACTGGTACTGACTTGCTGTTAAAACATAGTAAAAGCCAAATGGTCTACCACTAGACAAAAATGACCAAGTATATATTTTATATTAAGTTAAAAACCTACCATATCGGATATGCTTTGTCCATGTCAAAACAAAAATGGGTGTAATGATGTATTCAATCATATATTTGTATAATCAGCAAATTCCCAGTGACTGAGGTTTATGGTCAACCAAAGAGATGATTTTGCCTTGCCCCCACATGTATATATCAAGTGTGTCTGAGAGACTCCCTTCAAACTTCCTACTTACCTGACTACTTACCCAAACAGGCAGAACAAATCAATTGCCAAAACATGGCAGGCTTTAATCAAATTTTAGAGTCTTAGCTCTGCTGTTTCCAGCTGCTTTTTTTCTTTCAGGGTGGTCAAATTAAGTTTACTGACAGCCCACATTTATTAGGATTGCCATAGAAAACAAAGTTGCCCAGTACTTGCACAAAAAAAATAAACAGGGATAATAAAAAGAAGAGACTGAACAACAATAGACTGAGCCAGGAGGAGGCGGCTAAAGATCAAGCTGGAAATATGGAACCACTTAAGCGCTGAGAGTGCAGCCTTTAAAGGGTTAAAGATGGCTGTGGGATAAGTGGAGCTCGTTTATCGCAAATTTGACAGTGGTGGTTAAATGTAGAGTTTTCCCTCCAATCTGCCAGTCTGAGGAAGCAGACAAGCCTCTCTGCTTTCTTCACCACCTATCCGTCCCTCTCCTGTGCTCTTCTTTGTTGTCTATGTTTGCCTGTCTCCTCATCTCAGCCCTAAATCATCTGTGCGAAACAGAACAAAAAGCAAAAGGATTTTTTTTTCTCATGTTTCCTCTCTTCTCTCACTTCAGCACTCATTCTTATTTCTGCTTTGGTCCCTCACGTCTATCTTCCTCCCTTCATCTCCATCCACCCCTACATCTTTTAAACCCTCAGTCTTTGCCCCTTTCTATTCTCGTTTCTTTCTGTGTCTCACAGTGGAAGTATATTTTCAACTGAAACCCCTGGAGTCTTTGCAGATGTCCGCAACCCGGCACTGAAACGGGTGCTTACCAGCAGCCCAGATGCATTTGCCACTCCTTGTGATGTCCTTGTTATGTGAAGTGATCAGGATGGGGTCCGGCATCATGCAGAAGCAAAGTGGTGAGTACACCATGAAAAGACCACAAAGAGACTGTTAGCATGATAACATTACAATGAGAATTACTGCAGTTTCATTTTTTTGTTTTCCACTTTCTTAACAAATGAACTTATGTTCCACATGTAAACAAAACAGGAACCAACTGGAGATACCTGTACATTATTTTAAAAATGTAACAATGCAGACAGCATAATTTCTGAAACAAGTTATACCTAACTACAAATACAAATATATATTTCTTCATCATCATCATCATTTAAGACATGGTCACACTAGAGAGCAGGTGTCAATTAAAGAAGCTTAAGTTGATGCAGTTCTTGTTTATACAGCTCTCATACAACTTTATCGTCATCATAATAATATTTATCTGATCTAATTAAATCGTCTAACAAAGAATGATCAGGCACATCTAATGGGATTCTTTTTTCTGTCAATTATGCCAGAAACCCACAAAACAACAAAATCATTCTACAGAACTTATTCTTTATGGATCATTATTAATAAATAAGAATCACTTTTTATTTCCCCAACTACTTTATTTCCTCAGTATTCAGTGTATAAACTAGCATGTCTTTTCTTGTTACACTCTGTACCAGCATATAGTCCACAGTGTTTGGGAATTACCTCCAGATCCAGATTTGTCTCTAATGAGTTTTTTTTTTTCTTTTTTTATCTAATCCCTCTGAAAACAGTCCAGACCACAGCCACACAGGTTTGTGGTAACCCTCATGCTCACTGGTGTCTGGCATTTCCTAAGAAATCTGAGACTAATAGAGAGGGATCCGGTCTCAATTAGACCATCATTCTGGCTTGTAACATTTTCTTTTTCTGCCCCCATCACCCGCCTAGAGGTCAGGTGTTAAGATAATAATTATGGGGGCTTTATAAGGCCATCAGTTGCCACTAACACTCACTCAAGATAGCAGCTAGTGACACCAGGTTTATGCCCTTCCAATTCAGGTTGTAAAAAGGCAACTTGAAAGAAGAACAAGAGACACATTTTTCAAAATCTTAATTCTGTCTTGTGCTTATGATAAACATATGAAGGTATTGGATGGACATAGATGGTAACATGATACGTTAATAATTTATTATTTAGTCATCTTTATCATGATCCACATTTAAAACTGGATTAAATCATTGCCACAAAATGGCTACTGCTGTACAGTATATGCAAACAATTTCATGCAAGTCCTAAAGTGGAATCTTTAATCCTTAATGCTTCCCAAATGAGGCAGTGCGCCTGGGCATGACAATATTAACCGAACACATTAGAAAATAACATATAAAATATGCAAGTTATGGTAAGTTATAAAAAATGATACTTAAAAAAATATACATTGTACAAGCTGAACATTGCATGCTGGATGGCAAGATGACATTTGATGCTAATACCTTAGAACAGGTTAATGTTGGATTGCATTTATAGGTCTAAAGGGTTAAATGTTAGCTGCTGGAATGACTGCTTGACCTGCTGTCAGCATTCATCTCTTTTTACCACAGAGATTTATGCTGTCATTTTATTTTTTCCTTCCCGGGAGGAGACACAAATTCCTTGGGGGTTGTGTCAGGAAAGGGAGGGCATCCCATGTAAAAAAAAAAAAAAAAATCTGTCAAATCAAACATGAGGAGCTACCCGCTGGGGCAACCCCTTGTGAATTAGGGAGCAGCCGGAAGTAGCTTCATTTTAATCTTTCTTCTCTCTTCATTCCTTCTTTGCTCTTTTTTTCTCTTGCAATTATCCCTCACTTTATCAATATTCATGTGCACTCATAACTGTTTATGACTGACCATGGTAAAAAACGCTCAACTGGAAAAAAAAAAAAAACCAACAGAAAATTGTAGAAAAATGCTTCCACCTACTCCTCTCACACATTCAAAGGACTTAATATGACAGCATAACAACAAAATAAGTAAGAACTGCACCATCATTTTGAGACACATTAACATCGCCCAAGTCTGTAATGTGTAATGAAGTAAAATGCCATTTTAGTTTGGATGAATTAAGCTTTATTTCAGAGGTACACTACGTGAGTTTTACTGAAATCATTACCTGTGTGCATGTACCTATGTCTATCTGTATTTCTTAAAATAAAGACTTTCAGTTTTGTGCACATGTTTTTTTTTAATTATTATTATTATTTGTACAAAATATACCTCAAAAATTAGGTGGACCATTTATTTTGAGAGAAAATGTGGACGCTTGTTTAAGGAGAGGAAGTGTGGGCACAGGTGTTACAGAAGTAAGCTGATTTTGACTGCATTGTTTACCCAATGTTTTATATTTTATACTGCAGCAGTGGCACTGGGAACTTTGAAATTATTTAATACTTTTCTCACTGGCTACACATTAATGATTATACATTAAGGGGTGGGCCACACATCTTAATTTTTTAATTCTGGTGTTTCTGGTCTGATTGTTACCGGTGTATAAAAAATTAGCACCAAGTCTGCTTTTACAAATTTTTGTAAAAAAGGAAAAAAGAAATGAGTTTGGTACTCTGATAGGATGCCACCATTGCAACAAGTCAGTTTGTGAAATTTCTTCTCTCAAACTCTAAGTGAAATTATGGGAAAGTGGAAGCATTTAGGAACCACAGCAACTCATCCATGAAGTGGCAGACCACGTAACGTTACAGAGCAGGCTTGCTGAAGGACTTTACATAGTCGTTCAGTTCCTGTATATTATAAGGTGTAGTAGGTACTTTTGTCCATATAGTGTATAATGTACTATTTATAAAAACATACTAATAAAATACTATATAAAGCACAGACTTCTTTGATATTATTATTGGTCTGGTTTGCAACCCAATACTCAAAGTCACTCCCCCAGTAATGTATAACTTTAATCATTAGTACAACTGAAATCAGTGAGTTATAGAAAAAAAATCATAACACATACAGTCATTATGATCGGTAAAATAGTTACAGAGACCCAAACTATTTTTGTGCCAGGCTGTAAACCTTGTCATGCTGTAAAGTTAAGCATTTTAACATGGGAGTCTACAGGGATTGGTTCACTTTTGGTACCAGCAGTACAGTTGGTGGAAGTTCTGCAAAGGCTTTATGTTTAACCTTCTAAGTCTGCCACTTGGATGCTACTAGTGATCCATGTCGGTCCACCAACAATTTTGGCTAAATGATTTTGCCTTTTGGGAAAACATAAGGTAAAGAATAAAGTCAAAGAATGGCTATTTTTCCATGGAATTTTTCCATGTTACATGAACACCAAGCAAAACTTTTGTATTTGTCAAATTTTTAAAAAAGGAGCACTCAGGAATTGAAAAAAAAGCAATATGCTTTAGAAAACTACTGAATCAATGCCCCTGTTTGTCAAAGTGTATATAGCAGCAGTAAACATGAAATCTTCAGTCAATATTAAGCAATTGCTCCTACATCTGCAAGAAAATTCTGACTAATTTTTGAGCAACCTTCTCTGAAACAGCATAGAAAATGAAAAACATGCATCACTGCACTGATAAAAAACAGACAGTAATCAAAACAAGTACAACATATAAAGAGAAAAATCTGCAGTCTCTTTATATTTCCCATTTATTATGGGCAACATAAGCATGTAAGATTGTACTACAAAAAAACAAAAGTGTGCGACTCCACCTTTTTCTTGTTAATGTACACATTATGGAGCACTGTGGAAATTCTGGCTTCATCTAAAGAAGAAGCTGCTGAATGTTACTGAGAAAATCGACCCTAAAAGAGAATTCTTACTATTTCTACCAGAGATCTATCCGAACTACTGGGAAAAGCACATTTCATAATATAGACAGGATCATATTAAACATCTGTAAATAGTATGGAGTTCATCAATATTAAAAAGAAAAAAAATCCAACCTCTGTAAACAATTACATACTAAGCATATCTGTTCCTGTTAAGAATATCTTAAAATAGATGTGATAATTTAAACTTAAATATAAAAACTTGCCACCTTCATAGCATTTCTAGCATAACCAGGATTTGTTTGTTTTTTGATTGGGTTATTTAACTAGATTACATATACCATGTAAAGAAATTTTAAAATCATGCCAGCACAACTTAGATTTTTATTATAGGGTTCATTGCATTTTTTAAATGTTCTTAACTTACACACATAAAAACAGCATCATATGTCAATTCAGCTGCAAGCTGCTAATTTTGAACCATTCTTAAAAAAAAAGAGCGCTTCTGACATTGCGGTGAATTAACAGCAACAGCACATGTTAGCATGTGCTGTTGCTGTTAATTTTATTGAGGAAGGGCCTATGCAAAACAGGTCACTGTCTTAAACTGGAAGGCTAACATTTCACACATAATGAGGAAACTGTTGATATGGATATGATAAGTTGGAGAACTTGTTAGCTTCAATTATTATTATACAATATTATTTTTTCTATTAAACTTAGTTCAGTTATCTTTATTCCTTCACTTTCCTTAAATACAACAGTTTTGTGAATTATGTTTTAGGCTGTAAGCGCTTGCCAAAATGTTAACATCTTTCCCTGAAACCCCAACAGATCTTGTTACACCTGGTGCTTGTTAAAAACCCAGGGCAATCCCATACAAGGTCAAAGTTCAGCGTTTTACGCTACCTTAACCTGCCGCTCCTCTTTAAGTCCCTTAAGCCTGCAGATCGATAGCATATGTGTAGAGAACTGTTTTCAGACAATGAGCTGAGAGCTCAGCGGGTCTCAAAACCCAAATGGATCACTGAGTTATTCTGGGGAAATCTGCTCTGTTCCACTCTGCACTGGACTTGAAAACTCTGTCTTTGGAACTCTATTATCTTTAGTAACTTTGCCAAGATCACTTGAAAACAAATCTTGAACACCGGAAATTTTAATTACCTTTTCAAAGGAGTAGAACCTATTACATTTGATTTAGTGTTTTTATGAAAATGTTTTACCAAAGCAGTAGTGTCATGTAGGGCTAAAGATGTTTTCTTAGATGAAATATATATGTAATAATCAATCATTTTGATGTTTTCTACTCTGGTTGAAAAAAATGTGCTTGTATAACTATATTACAGGACTCTCAGGTTACAGGAAAAACAAATATATTTAGATACTGCACTAAGGTGTTCTTTTGCCTGACTTAGTGTGGCTAAGAGGCTGAAGTCATAAGGGGATTGAAGTTGTTCAGAGTAATGTATATTGACATCATTTTTAGATGGAGAGTGGTGCAAATTCAAACAAGAGAACCAAGAACAAATCAAAACCACAACAAAAATTGAGCTGTCTAGACACACTTAAAGGTCCTTGTAATTCACCCTGTCCTCAGTGGTGTGCTATTCAAATTTGTCAGCTTTGCTGAGTCAAGCCAACCAAATTCAGGAATTCCCGTAAGATTGAATGATACAATTTACATATAGCTTTTTACTAAAAAGAGCATATTGCAGTTTCCAGGATTTAATTAGCAATTGTAATGTAATTACATAATTTTTATAATGCATGTCATTGATGGCAATTACATTTATTTCATATTTAACAAGGCACTGTGTTATAAGTAATTAATCGTACAACAGCCTACTCAAGCATGTGCTCAAATTTTGGTGAATGAAATTCCATTGTTTTATTGTGTTGGTTAACACAAGTTATCAATGTCCTTATTTGCTAATCCATGTATCTTGTGTATCTTTGCAAGGCAATTATATTCAGTTCACAACCAAAGTCACCTCGAGGCACTTGATACAATAATTAAGAGAAACACCAAAAATTAGTCCCCTGTGAGCAAACACTTGGCGACAGTGGGAAGGAAAAACTCTTTTAGCAGGAACCTCCTGTCGAACCAGGCTCAGGGAGACACAGCCATCTGCCATGACAAGCTGAGGGTGATGGGAGGACCAAACACACTATGGAAGAGTGCCAAAGATTAATAAGAACTAACAATAATAGTGTGAACGCATTAATTTAACTCCACTATCTCATTAAGATATGGTGAGCTCTGTTTCTAAAAATTAAAGATGGTGACAGATAAAATGATTAAATAGTGCCTTCAAAACAGCAGATTGCAAACAGGTGCTAGATCACTCTTCTTATAAAGTCTATGGCAGGGGTCCCCAACTAAAATAGCAGGAGGTCCACTACCTCCATCCTCCAATCAATCTGATTTAAATGAACCAACAAAATATTTTCTTTTATTTTTTATTTAATATTTAATTAACAATATAGATTTTTGTCTGGTAACTGCTGATCAGTTATTCATATGCCCATTAAATCATCTGCTGAACAGAAAAGCGCAATCCAGTTTAAGTACTAATATTAAACAAAAAACAATTTAACAATGAAATTATGCAATAAGCTTTACCACATCTATTGCACATGAACCAACATTAAGCTTGATGCATGCTGAATCATCCAGGTAAGTAAATCCCAAAAAGTTGATTCTGTTCATCTGGACGTAGTGTTTTCAGTGGGAGAAACGTTTCGTCACTCATCCAAGTAGGCCTGCACAATAAATCGAAAATTTATTGTCATCGCGATATCAGCCTGTGTGATGGGCCCATCGCAAAAGACGGCGTAAACTGCGATAATTGGGTACCTTAAAATGTTTACACACGTGCTTTAAAGAATTTACCAATCAAAGAAACCCATTTACACATTTGACCAGTCGAATAGAACCCTTCACGGCATTAACCAATCAAATGGATTAGAAGCCCGCCTCCTACGCAGGTGGGGCGCGAACAACGCTGCAGCAAAGAGTCAGAGTTGTAATGGCTGAGAGCGAGACGCGTGACGAGAATGCTACTGAACTCGTGGCTACTAAAAAAAAAAAATAGTACCTCACTTATTTGGAGGTACTTTGGATTTGATAAAGACGACGTTCTCCAAACACAGGTACTCTGCAAAACTTGCCGAACACTCGTGGCAACCACCAGAGGAAACACGACTAATCTCCAACATCATCTTCAATACAACCACAGAGAACTGTTTGAAGAGTTCCAGAAAGATAGGGCTAGCCAAACAAAAGTTGCTAATGTTAAGACAAAGAGCGCAGCAGTCCAACAGCCGTCTCTGTATCAGAGTTTTTCAAGTGGAACTCCTTATGAGAAAACGTCGAAGCGGTACAAAGAATTAACAGAGGCCATTACACATTTTTTGGCTAAAGACATGATGCCTATAAATACAGTTAGCAGAGAGGGCTTCACCAGTCTGATACATAAAGTGGACCGGAGATACCGCATCCCCTCACGAAACTACTTTTCCCATGTCGCCATTCCACAAATGTACGAAACATGCCGCAAGACCGTCATGTTTGAACTGAGCCAAGCTGAAAACTACGCAAGCACTACAGACCCATGGTCAAGTCGTACAACGGAACCATATATGAGCTTCACAGTGCACTTCCTCACCGAAGACTTTGAACTGAAAACACGGTGTCTAGAGACTGTGTATTTTCCAGACTCTCACACTAGTGAAAATATAGCCAATGTATTACGTGAGGTGTTAGCCAGCTGGGATCTTAAAGAAGACCGACAAGTGTGCATCACCACAGACAACGGTGCCAATGTTGTGAGAGCCACGGAGCTAAACAACTGGGTCAGACTTCAGTGTTTTGGACACAGGCTGCACCTTGCAATCGGTAAGTTTTATTCAAGGCAGATCTTTTTA
>VVHJ01052552.1:4906-24948 GCA_015107715.1 Tylochromis polylepis
TATAATGCTGCAATAAACATCCCTACGATGAAGTGATTCAAGGAGCAACACATCTGCTTATCTAGTGCTTAGGAATCAGCTGTTCGGTCATAAAGAAGCACATGTTTTGCATCTCAATCATTTTAAGTGGAAACTGGTAGGATAACTGTCGATAAAGCACAATAAGAGGGTATGAAACAGATTATGAGAAAATAAAAATCTAACATCTGTATGTATGCATGGAAAGGCCATAATAAGCCTGTATGTGTGGACAGATTCCTCTGAACACAGCTCAGTGTCTAGAAATGACTGAAATCACACAACACTTGAACACGCTGCCTGAACGACTGTCTTGCCTCACCACTGCCAGGGAACCCAAAAGCCCCTACAAAACAAATTCATTAACCAAGACAATAAAACACAGCTGTGAGGGGCAATGGAACCATTTGAAATGAGTGCCTGGGATTGTGGAGAATCTGTTCAAGACAAACAGGCATGCTAAGAAAAAAAGAAAAAAAAATCAGAGGAAAGGATTTGGAAATAAGAGAGAGTGAGTAAAGAGCAGTGTTTAATTTAAGCTCTAGCTGGGGACAGTGCTGACTGTGAGAACGGAGATGCTTTGTTGGAGCACAACAAAAACAGTTCCCCTGTACCAGATGCTTGAGTTCTGGGACCTGGTTTTAATTGAATCCTTTGAACAGGTTGTATAAAGGAAGAACAAACAAATAATGTCAAATTCTATAAATATCATTACTGAAGCTGGGATTAAAAAAAAAGACATTCCAAATCCAGTTTCTGTGGAAACTGGATTCTGTGGAATCCTGTGGAAATTACAAATGGAAATACGTCTGAACTTTATTATTTGAAACCTGAAGATTGTAGACTTTACCTGTTCTTAACCCATCCTCTGAACACTGTCAGGGTATGCACTTCTAATATTCTATGATGACAGTGGGTCAAATGTTTTAGCAGGGGGTGGGAGCAGAGGAGTTTGCAAACCCCAGGAGCGGGGCCTGAATGCCTTAGTTCAAAGCACCACTAGAGGGCTCTGCAGCTTGTGAAATGGGCTTTTGTAGATCCGTACACACCAGACCTGATCATGTCTAAGTCATACTAACCTCCCTGTTGAAGGGCCAAGCAGCCGGACAGATTCAGCTGCCAAAAGACTTACGACACTGAGATAGATGGAGGTACAAATAGTTTTACAGAATGTCCAAAAAAGTCAGAGCCAGACCACATTTATTCAGTATAACCTACGTGCTCTGCAGCTGCACAGAGGTGAAGACACACCGACTGAGCTCACTGTTAATGATACTGTTATGCTGTGTAATGTCACCGCTATAAAACAGTAAGACACACCGTATCATGCATATGACATAAATAAGGTAAAAACAGAAACACAGAGTCCTGTCTAAGTCATATTAGCCTCCCCTGGTTAATAACTGTGACCAAAAGAACATAAAAATCCATGTGTGGAAATACATGACAAAATAACAAAACATGAAAGCTGAACCATCACGTCCAAGTACATAGCCCTAACTTCTCAAAAAGCAGTGATTGATATTACATCATTCTGGACCTTGTGGGTCATTTCTCCTTCACCTAATCCAGATGAAAAAAAGCAATAAAAACAGTCAGATGCAAATTTTTGCACAAAAAAATTGACAGTTCCCAAACTTGTATAAACTAGGAAAAAGCCTGGGGATAAAAACATAAACAAAGCGGCTACTGTCACAGTGTCCTTAACGTTATTTGGAATCTCGTCTCCTCCAGCTGGAGAAGCTCAGCAAGAAAACCAAATTCACAGAGGAATGTTTCGGGTGCATGTCAGGACTGCACTGTGAGCCAAGGTGTTGCAAAGCTGAACAAAACTGATGCTACATCATACATTACATTGCATTGCATTACATTTCATTGCTTTTAGAGATTAATGGAAAAAATAAACCGTGATGAATCCAATTTAAATTACCCTTCTTGAAGGGTGAACCCTAACACTTTTTTTTTGAGGTGGATAACATATTGCAGTTTTCAAACAGTTGCCAGTAGTCCTCCCAGAATAGCTGCTTAAATTTCTCATCCTGCCTTGAACCTGGATGAACCCTCTGTAGCCGTTAGCTGCCCCTCAACAGAATCAAGCCATGAATCATTACAAGTCAAGGGTGAGGGCTCAGAGATCACCCAAATCAAGACCAGATGCACAGCAGGCACCTCCCATGGTCTTACCGTGCAAGTAACAAATGAAGAACAAAAAAGAAATAAGAAAACTTCACACTATGCCTTTCTCTTATTCATTTCTACAGGGCTGTATTAGTACAGGTTGTCCTAATCCATTTTAGATTGTACAGTGATTACATGACTACAAAGTTTAACTTGTTACTTTTCCTGAGAAAGCCTACTTCAGGTTACAGAGGCCTTTATCTGCGTCATCTGACGCAGTCAATGCACTTAAGTACACATCGTCCCATAAAGAATGTTAAGAGAAGATAACAGTAAAATCACTCTATCAACTCACTTCACTTCATCCCATTACCCCTGTTCTTCTTTCCCCTGTCCCCTTTCCTCATCTACAACTCCCATCCTCACCACAGCTGGTAAATATTTTTATATTGTGTTCCATTAGAAAGCTTCATTAAGCGGTCAGACGGGGCAAATGGCGCCTGGGAGCTCCCTGTCCTGTAAACAATAGGAAGGGCCCTGAAAGCTGCAGCTGAGCAGAGCACAGTAAACTAAGCCCACATTAGAGAACAGCCTTGCTCCGAGTGAGTAAATATTTAAATGTGTTGGATTCACCCAAAATAGTCACGGCTAATAGTTAAGAGCACAGTATTGGGAAATAATAATGATAGATTTTTGAGCAAACAAGCATCGCCCTGCTCAATGATTAGTAATTAGCTTTATGTGCATTTGTGGTAGACTGTGTAAAAATTAATAAGCCATAATTGTATCAACAAAGTGATCTTGGGGCAGATGTACAGTACATGTACATGTAGAGTATCTAGCTAATGTCAGCAGACCATACAGCACAGCACCTATCTACAACTATAGGATAGAAAAGGAGAAGTTGAGAAAGATTTATTAGTCACACTGTCACATTTTGTCACATGACAAGATACTGAAGCGACAGTGTACAGTTTTAGCACTACAGAAACCATAGTTAGACTATTCAAATAAACGTATTCCAGCTAAAATGTCCATACTTTGTATGTAGCTTTGTTTGGCAGTATGCAAGTGCCCATATGGACCAAAAAGTTTGTGTTGTGCATGAATGTGTGAGTCAGAATTCCACCTGATATCACTGTGACCTGTGTTGCATGTGTTTATGTGAGCATTAGCAGGCGTGATTTCACCTGCAGTGTACAGGACCAAAGGAGCCAGGCCAGATCAGGAGCCCAACCAAGAGCCCAACCAAGAGCATGCTCATTCTTCAATTTTCATGGCGATCACTGCAAATCTGTCCTCCAGTGTTGAAATGTGCTATCCTGAGACATCTTGGGGAGAAGATTGAGTGCAAACCACCTGAGTCTACTCACTAGATTTGACTCCGTATGAATAATCCAGCTTCCTCTAAATTAAATTGAAACCAAAATGGAGGAGATCCAGAATCGCAAGCAGTGTGAGATTATGCTCACAAACACAGGACTTTCAGGTAGACAGGAGCACTGGGAACTGTGTATTGCTGCACAAGCTGACTGTTTAAACATCTTTAAGTTTAAACAGGGGGTGGTTTTGCTTTTTGTATGTAGTGTTGGAACATCACTATAATATACCTCAAAGCCTTTCTCTGGAGCGTCCATGCCCACCATGTTGTCTCTGAGAAGCTGATGAAGGAGGTGGACCTGAGCAATACTGAGGTAGAAATCCAGACTGCTGGTCACATTGACCTCCAGAGAGTGGCCACACACCACCACCTCCTAGAGAAAAAGGGGAGTTAAAAAAGGGGGGGGCGATGAACAGAAGAAGTAGGAGGAGAGAACAGGAAATGCATTCAGAACATCTTTTCTAACTTGTATACTCGTCTATTTACTTTCAATCTCCTCTCTATCTTTGTATCTTTACTTAAGTCTGTCTCTCCTTCCGCTCTTCCCTCTGAGGTCTCTGGGGTCCCACCCACAGCCAGCAGTTCAAAACTCAGGCTGGAGGTTACATCTAAAAGGATATTATTCACCAACACTGTGGACTGAACCACACACAGGCACACAGGCCAGACCTAGAGGAATTACCCACAAAGGTATTCGGCAAGCCTGTGTAATTGTAATATATGTATTGCCACTGTTTTTTTTATTTTATCTAGTCAATTCTGAGCTTTAAATTAAAGTCACTATTGTCTTTTTTCTCATTTAGATTTATAATAACATAAGAAGAGTGTTATCATTATAAATATTAGTAGTTCTATTAACAGTCGAAGTGACTGGTCAAACATCTTAAGGTTACAATAACAGTTACAGAATACCCTGGCGAGGAACAAATGTAAACCACATACAGCTATAATACATTCAATACATTAATGATTCATTAGCAATAGCGCTTACATTTGTGTGGGAAGCATGCATAAATCTGCTAACAGTAGTTAGCGTTTAGACAAAATGAATGTGATTTTTATTATAGAAATTATTCTACACTACTTAGTTCAAAGTTGTGTTTTGTTGTTACTGGCTCTGAGTTTCCATATCTGAGGGAGTTATACAAATCACATTGAGAGAGAGAGAGAGAGAGAGAGAGAGAGAGAGAGAGAGAGAAAGAGTGTGCGTGTGTGTGTGTGTGTGTGTGGTGTGTATGTGTGTGTCTAAGCACAAACTATGGATTAGCTGTTATGCATTGTCAAGGGGCACGTTAGCGTGGTCGGATGAGGCATCAAAGAGGCAGGAAGTCTCAGAGAGCAGCGCCAGAAAACATCAGCTGTATAAGCAGAAAGGTTTGAACTCTCTGGGTCAAAAACCTCCCATTACATGGTGGACGGCCGATACCTAATGAGTAAGTTACTGTATGTTAGGAGCAAAACGTAAATACTTTTGACATCTCACATAATCAATGTCTATTTTCATATGAGCAACGGATTGTGAGAGTAATGGCTGCAATCGTAGTGTAACAGGTTGTGGTCAAAGGGCACAAGAAAATCTTTGTCTACTGATTCTCAGACTTAAACTTTGACGATAAAAATATTTATATAATTTTCCCTAGTTCTGGGGGATTTTACCTTTTCTACAGTGCAGAGACATTTTCATTCCGAAAATCTGAATACTCACTACAGAAATAATTCATGCCTAAGTATTCATGTGGCGCTGAGTGGACGCTCACCTCTGTCTGCCCACTGTCAGGGGAGAGATTCTTGCTGAAGATGATAGCTGGGGCAGCAGTGACCCGGACAGAGAAGTCAGTCAAGATTGGCGTGAGGATGGCCCGGCGCTCCTGGTGTCTCCTGATGCTGTACAGAGATCAGACACTTAATCAACTATTATTTTGCTACTGTTGTTCTCAACCATGAAAAATGTATTCAAACGTTCACACAGCTATATGTAAGATTCATATATCTTACAGAAACCAAAAGGACATTTAATCTTCACTAAAACTCCCCTCCCTTTGTTTACTAATATCTTGTCATGGTTACCAATTGAAAAAATCTTTGCAAGATTGTCCCATCTGCCCAGGGATGACACGTCAACACAACACAGTCAAAACCACAAAAAATTTTCACAACAGTTTTATTGTTGTGCTGACAGGCAGACATGCATTTCAAGGTTGTTGTAGGTTTTCAGATTCAAAGCAGTATGAAGAAAAGCTAAACTTGACAACAGAGACTTCAACATTGATCTTCCCTTGTAAGAATGATCTGTACATTTTTTTTTCCATAACTGAGCTTTTTTACATTTCTTCTTTTACGCGTTTTAGTTGCAAGCTTGAATGCGCTTACAGAGACTGAGTGAGACGTTATTTGACAAGTCTCATTTGGGAACAGCTCTTAATTGTATACACACGAACGAACTGAGACCTTCTCATATCAACTCTCCATTTCACTAATGTTCATTCCCACAATCAAGTCATATTTGTGGGAACATTTGTTAGCAGTAAAACAAATATACAAGTAGGCTTTATAAGGTGGTGTTAATTGCCACATCTGCTGCTATTAAAACAATCAAGCAGTACAGCTTCCAATATTTATAGTTGGCTGGGATTATAAAAGGCCCAGTTTCTAGGTGGCCTTGAGTACAGTTCTTAACCAGAAACAATATCATATTCACTTCTGCTACACAAATGTGCATTACCAGTGCCCTTAAGGGATTATTTTCTGACACATTTCTTTGAGTGGGGAGTTCGAGGGAGGACTAATTCAGAGGTGAAATGATCTGTGAGGCCAATTGGTGTTGGCTAATCTCCCTTCAGACAGGGATTGAAACAATGAGCGTCTCGTTGCAGGGGACAGGTGCTATCATTCACCAGCAAGGCTAGGAGCCCCCGAAGCTCGGTTTACCAGTATTATGGAAGTCTCTGAGTGGGCTGGAGAATTCTGTGGTTCTGTGTATGTGCGCGTGCCTTTCAGTGGGGTCACTACAAAAACAAAATATGGAAAGACTGACTTTTGTTTCATTCAGTGGGACGCAGAATAATCAGTAGACTGGAATATCAATGGCATGAACAGAAGAGAAGCCTGCACCAGGCAACTGATAGGAGGGGCGATGGGGAGAGTTCGCAGCTCTCTGACACAAGGTCTTTCCTAGCCAGCAACTACAAACTGTAATGAGGACAGATCCTGTCAGTGGATCCACAGTACTGGAATTTCCTCACAAAACCTCAGGAAGCAAACTGAGGCCACTGCAGATCTGCCGCTACTGGAATTAAACCCAAAAAGCAGCAGAATCAACATATCATGAGTCTAAGGTTGGGGAGAGGGAGAAGGTATCAATATAAAGAATAAGGAAAAGGTGTGAACTTTAGAAGTGGTGTGTGTCAAAACTTGTTACAACCAAGGTGGTGTATTTCTGTTAATGATTGCAGCAGACAAGTAAAGCTGTGAACTTGGCTCCCTTCTCTTCAGTGTCCTGGAATTTTCTCACACATTCAGCTATGACTTGGTAGTGTTGGTAGCTGAGGCTGAGGCGCAGCACACTGCAGTGCACCAAAGCTTCTAGCGCTGTTTCTGCTACAGCGAGGGGAAAGGGGAAAGAGGAGGCAACAAGGAGAGGAGTCACATCGCTTTAAGGTTAAATGGAAGTGCTGGGATGAGACCCCAACACCACTACTGGCTTTGACCATATCAGCATGACCACAGAGACACACCTGCCTTTAGATGTATATCTTAATTATGTAAATAATATCTTAAGGATTTAAATGAAAATGATATGAAGGAGTGAGAGGAAACATCAGAAAAGAAATCCACGCTAAAGAAGAATGACAATCCAGTGGTAAGGAGCTAGGCGCTTCTGATTATAAACAGGAGTCAAACTTAAGTGACCTTTACTCCATAAAAGTGGGTGTCAATCCTCTTGAGTACAAAAAGAACTGCTACATATTAGGTCATACAATAATCAAGTTTGAAACAGAAATCCAGACCTACTTCTAGTATGTCTTAAGAAAGCTAAATCTATGCAAAAGGTTTTTAGCATCTTCTGGAGCCCAAAGTGAGAGCCCAGAATCTCACCTCATTGCCCTTTCAGACAATGTGGACTTGGCACTAGGCCCATTGCAGTCCTGTTTTCATCGACAGAGAAACATATTGAGTGAAAGAAAGAAAGAATGTGACTGGATTGAAGATTTGAAGATCAGAAGCCCCTTGCTCATGTGAGCTTCTCTGACACTGCAGTAAGAATGTAAGACAAATATTGGCCCAAGTCAACTACCTAAAGAGCTATTTTACAGCTGACCTGGCCAGGATTGGAGGACTGGAGACAAGCGAATAAAAACTAGTGCACAGACAACAGAAAAACATAAAGGTGGAGTTAAGAGATAACATAGCCCATACATATACTCCATTGCCTTCTTGGAAAGGGAACACAATGATTTAAGAATTTTTATCTTTTCACAATCTAACAAGAAACAGAGGAAGTTTTTGTTATTTTCAGCACCACATCTTACTATAATACAAAATCTCTGTGTTTGTTTCAGTGTCCATGATCTCTTCATAGAGTTGAACCACCAAACAGATACACAGATACATCTTAGGCACTTGATGGTTTTTATGTATATCAGATTATATGATACCATCATGTTGTCTAGCAACCACATATCAACTGACTATTTATACGGCTATAATACCTTATAAACCATTGCTTTATTTCACATTAACATTTCACTTATATCCACAAAAGTTGAATAATGCATGATATATTATGATACATCACATTACTTAGTAGTCACCTAGCAAAAGGCTAAAATAACCCATTTTTGAGATATAAGCAACATCTATCACCCCCATCATTTTTACTTTGCCATTGTGATTAAGTACATCTGTTTGCCAACAGCACAAACAGGCCAAACAACACTGTAGCATGGGCATGTACGAGTAGTAATAATATACTGAAAAGCACAAACCAGAGCAAGCATGAGAAAGTGCGGCAAGATGCCTTTCAGGAAGAAACTGAAAGAACAGAGCTCCCATTAATAAGTCTGGCTGTCACAATAAAAAGGTCTTATTGGAGGTCTGAGAGCTGAACATCACTATCGTAAGTATGTTTTCCAAGACAGTATGATTGTCTTGAACAAGTCTTCCAAGACAATCATACTGTCTCTGTGTGTAAGAAATACAATACAGAAAATATAATGTGTATAATGTTTCAAATCAGTATGTATGAATGTTTGCTTGTGTCTGCACTGGAAAGTGTGCCCATCTATGTGTGAAAGGTGTGTGTATCTCAGCCAGCAAGTCCTGATGACCTGAGACCACTCGGTCTCAATCAGGCCCGTGTTGATTTTGCACTGCATTCTTCCACGAGGCTTATTTTTAGTTGACAGGGAACAAATCTGGAACCTTTGCCTATGATTTTGTGATTTTTGGTCCTGTTCCCTCTCAAAACATGAGCGGAAAAAAGGATGTGGGGCCAAACAGGCTGTTAGACTCATGCTTGTTTTAGCTCCCGAGTCTATGAAAAAAGTGACAGGACTTGTAATTATGAGTGTGCATGGAGAGGCTGCATGATAGGGAGCTAACTCAATAACTGCATGCTGCAGTGACATCAGGACGAATGATATAAATTACAAGACTTTCTTAGCAGATTAAACACACACACACACCCACGCATGCACGCACCTGCCTGACTGGGGTGAAAACATGAAATTTAAAACCAGTAAGATTCAAACTCATAAAATAAACCAGAAATCAAAATAGCAAAAAAAAAACCAAAAAACAAACAAAAAACAAACAAAAAAAGATCAGAAACACTCTTTAATGCCTAGTAAAATAATTTTTTTTAAAAAGCCACACATCTGTAGGCGACTTCATCAGGCTTAACCTATGCATATATATTCTTCCCATGTTTACCAACCATCTATAATTTTGTCGTCATGGCTGTTCATGCAGTTTGCTTTTTTGGTTTGTTTTTTTTACGCTGGTTTATTTTGTACACAAATGCTGCTCTTTTGGTTATTCTGGAAAAAGAATCATCTCAACTGCTTTTCATTAGGTTTCTATCATTTTTCTTATCTGAATCAAAGGTCCAAGAGAAGAAGAGGTCAATGGGTAAATTAGGTCAATATTTGATCTTTGATACTATCAATAAAATGTAGATTTAGCTTCCTCCTACTGGGATTAGAAAGGAAGTTAGGAGCGATCATCTCTGGATCTAAGAAGTGGGATCAGTCAATTAAAAAAAGTAACTGGTGCACAGGTATTTACCTGTGACACACACACACACACACACACACACACACAAAAATAATTAAATTTTCACCATAGCAACTCATGAAACACCCAAGTGGCTCCTGACCTGCTAGCCATGTTCCACTCCAGCGCTGGGTTCTGGGAGCTCCTCTCACTCTCTGCTGATGTAGCTCCTTTGATTCCCTCCTTTTCTGGTTTAAGCTGTTCCCACTGAGCAGTCCCAATGTTGATAGACTGAAGATCGATCTGGTATTGACGATCCTCCACCTCTGAGCCTGGGTCACGAAGGATGCCAAGGTTCAATGCACGACTGAATGAAAAAAAGAGAAAAGTGTGAGTCAGTATTCATATTAGGGCTACTTTGAGGTTTGGCTGTTCAGTAAGTCATCATGTAAGAAGGAAAAAGTAAGACAAATTAAATGCAATTTCAGGTGTGCAATATACTTTGTGTTAGATTCAACAAGCACGTGCCAAAAGCAAATAAACTAAATACAAAAAATATGAATAGACTTTATTTATTATTATAGTAGTTCCGTTGGGTCAGGCTGTGCTTTATATGATTGGTTACGATGAAGTACGTGAGCCTAGGAGTACGCCAGGTAGTCTGTTGTAGTGAACCAGTAAAGATGTTCTGGCTCTAGGCCCTAACCACTACTGAGTCTTTCTCTCTGCTTTTTCAGTGGTTTAGTAGCACATTTTTCTTACAGGATGATTTATGACTAAATGTAAGCCCAAGGAGTTGCGCAGCCAGACCTCAGATAATAATAAAAAAAAAAAACTCTACAGGCCTCAGGTGAAATCATTTGCCTTTTATAAAGTTTTGATTTATGCCAGCTTATCGCTGGCAGTAAACATTGCTTAAACCCTGGCTGGACAGCACGGTAGTCTGGAGAGTGGCTCTTACTGCCTTTCGCCTGCTGTTTCTGTCTCCAGAAACACAGGACTTGTACAGTGTACACCAACTGTAATGTGGTAGAAGAGATGTAGAGATATGTCAGGAGTGGGCAGCGCTGTTTGTAGTTGAACTGCTACAGTCAAGTGAGCAAAGACTGTCCCGTCAGCGCCAAGAAAAAGTGATGTCATCTATTTTGCCTTTGAGAGACAAGATCCTGACGAATTCATGAGGCAAAAGGAATAATCAAAATTCAACATCTGCATATGACATCAGGGCTTTTGGTTCATTATGATATGTTTATTTGTGCTGGTGAATTCAAATGAGAGCTTAAATGGTATAAATAAGAGCTTAAAATGGCTACAGATGTAGCAGCAGCATGAGTAGTTTTATTTGTTTCAGCAACGTCAATGGCAATTTTCATATAGCGTTTCCCCTGCTTAGCCACTCTGGAAAGGTCTCTACCAGAGCGTGATGTTATGACAATAAGCACCAAGTACAAAAACAATGGCAATGGGAGATCAGAGGTGTATAACTGGATTTACTTGGATTTGTTGACATACAAACAAGTGAAACAGATCCTTAATCAACATTTGGAACCACATTTATCAACAGAGTATAATATAAATCAAACCAAGGGCTCTGTAACATTTGGGTGGGATGTGTCAGTCTAGATTCATTAGGGTTTTTGTAACAGTACCTCCATCACCCTCCCCATGCCTAAACTGTATTTTTCACATTAAACAAAACCACAGTTACCTCATATGCTTTCCAAATTATCTCTTAACGTTAGCTTATTTAGGAGACTCTTACTCATAATCAACATAACATGAGCATCTGCAGCCAAGTCTCTACATTGCTGAGCTGCAGGGTCATCTTCAGTGACATAAATAAATATGATAAACATTTGTCTTGGTCATGCAGCCAGTGGAAACCGGTGTGATTTAATATCAAAAGACATATTTCAGCAAATCGCAGGAAACGAGAGAGCTTCATTTCTGACAAATGAGGAGGGGAGGAATTTTGGAAGTTCCCCTTGGGGTACAATAATAATTGAAGCCAGATTTTCTTGTTGTACATGTGGGGGGAAAACACTGGTGGTTTGACATATTTGATTGGTAATGTGAAGACCACACTGCTTGGCCAAGAGGAGTCGGGGAATGCTTTGGGAAAGCATGACATTCACTCTGCCCACCATATAACGGACGAACTAAAAACGTGCAGAGAGAGGCAGGTGGAACACACCCTTCTGCTCACATCCCATTATCAGACATCTGCTTGCCACTACCACGCGGAAAATATAGAGGAAAATGAAAATAACAAGTCATAAATGACATGCTTTCACAGATGAGGAGGGCAGGGAAGAGAGAGGGAGGAAGGCATGGAGGGGAGGGGCATTTTTCTCAAGCACAAGTACTTAGTTTTGCCCTTGTTCCTCGGCCAACCTTATTTTAATTGCAGGAAAAGACCACAGAAACATTATTTTTTACGACAAAATTCTGCTATTTATAAAAATGGATCAAAAGCTCTGCAATAAGCATGTTCTGTTTCACAGCATTCATGGCTATTATTTTAAAAAACATCTCTCCCTCTTCTGACACTATTTAAACCCAATTTGAGTCCAAAAAGCCACTGGGCCGATTTTGCATCAGAGCTGAAATATGAAGGCCCCAGTCCAACTTTATTATGGCCCAAAATCAAACCCTCCACCCAATGCAAGCCCTTCAGTGGGAAACAGCAGACAAACTAGCAAAGCCATGGCAGTGTTTAGTATCCAAAATGCAGGACTTGGAATGGGATATTCACTGATACTTCATCACTGAGAAGAAGAATAAAATGATGTTCCAAATGCCTTTTACAGGAGATACTCCGATAAATTAATAAAAATGGGCGATTAAGTGCATGTTCTGTTCCTCTGTTTAGCGTTCTTTGGTTCTATGCATGTGCTGGGCGGAACATCGGTCATGATTTGTGTTAAGTGGGTGTGTGGGAGGACAGAGTGCTTAACGTGAAGCAGATCTGGCAATGAAATAACTTTATGGGCAAATATATAAAAATGGTTAATATGCATGTTATGTAACGTATATACTGATACACAGCGACAAAAAACTACAGATGACTTTGATGTAAGCTTGCACGAGAGGAGAAAGTGGGTTGTAAGAAAAAAGTAAAATACATATGTAGTGTTATAGGGATAAAGAATCATTAAGCTAAGCGAAGGGGTAAATAAGTAAAAAGATTGCTGAAAAAGAGCAAAAGTGGAGTTACCATGCTGAGGGTTTGAAGGCCAGCTGTGGTTCAAGGTTGTAAAACAAACCACAGTGGGATCTGGTTCAGGCTCATGGCCCAATGGTAGGAATGTGGGAGCTGTGGGCTGTGCTGAAACCGCTTGCCCAGGATCCTTTGGGGCAGGGTGCATTGTGGCCCATGGCTTTGAACGGTCTCTCACCTTCCTCTCTCAACCCCTAGCTACAGATTCCAAATCCCGAACCCTGGCCCAGGGCCAGAGGGGCAGGAAGCATCGGGGTAATACCAAGCGTCACTGGCTTCTGGATCTCGTCACTCTGAAACCCGCAATCTGAACCCTCAACCCCAGACCTGTGTTTCACTCCATTTCCCCAACAATCACATGCAATACACGTCTACTTCCATGCTCAGCAGAGGCAGGTTTATATGTAAATAGGAATATGGGTGTATGTGCTGAGAGAGATGGGGCCCTGCTTCTGCTCTCCTGATAAAACATACATACTGAGTAGAAATTTCATTGAGATCTCAAGCTTAATTCGGCAAAGTCAAGCTAAATTAGGCCTGTAAACAGATGTTCTATATTTCACAAGTTTTCTGAGTACTACGTTTTGAGCAGTATATTTAAAGTGAAGGAACACATGCTACGCGAAATAGAAACAGTGCATGCTTTGGTGTGTTATTTCACTTGGGTTTAACCACTCTTCCAAATGCTAAAGTAACATCCAAGAGGCAAACTGTTTTTCTGACACCAGCATGAATACTATCACTCATCCATGAATTATTAAAAAAAAAGCAAGTGTTCAGTTGAGGTTTTGATCATCTTTCTCCCAGCCTCCAAATGTTATCGGTCAAACACCATTAGCACCCAGCAGCTACTCTGTGGTATTTCTGTTGTGGAGAGCTGCCGAGCTTCACAATCAGCTTGCCACGACTCCCATCGGCTTAAAGCGGAGTCCCACTGGGCCTGTGTGTGTGCCGAGGGGGAATTCATAAGCATTATGATTCATGAAACCAGCAATTACTTAGTAAGTTAAGCACCCCTGCCTACGGTGGTCTGCTCTGAATTGCCAGAAATTCGGCAACTTCTGAGGTGTGGATTTATGACCCCAGTCAAGTCCAATTGCTCTTAATTTGCATCTACCAATTATAGTAATTAAGGCTCAGAATTAGAATGCCGAGTAGCTCTTAGAGCACGAGGGGAAAATAATGTTGTGGAATAAAGCAAGTCAGCAGAATCTAAGACGCAGTCACCGAAGGACTTTAATGACACTACTACTAAAATGATTTTTGATGACTGGAGCTTTTTCGAAAGGAGTCAAACACAGTCACAAGAAACAAAATATCCAAGACAACAAAACTAAAACAATGCACCTAATTTGTCACAGTTGGCAATAACAAAGTACTGCCTTTTTAGCCAAGTACAACAAATCCAATCTTTAGTTGATTGATTTTTTTTCTCACTGGCTCAATACACAATAAACAGAAATTGCTGCTTTCCTGAATTGTGTATTGGCTTTGATGTACTGACAAACTTCCATGACAAAAACTCAATCTATTCTTTTTTATTTTATCCCAGCAGCATTACTCATCTCCACTGCTACTCCCAACAGAAGCATGTTATTCATTACGTTGATTGCACTTTAAAGACACTCATACTTGACCAATTATATCATATTTACACAAGATCTTAGGAGGAAACTATTACTTCTATATACAATACAAGCAGGGCTTAGTTCGAGCTCGTACCACCCTCATGACAGCGGTACACGATGGTAAGAAGTTAAGAGAAAGCACTACTGAAGACGGGCCTCTGTTTACAGTGACATGGTGTATACCAAAAGTCAGTGTTTGCACTTTGATTTCAACATATCATAATTACAGAAGTCATTTATCTCCCATGCAGTTTACATGTCAGAGAAGTTATAATGTTATAAACAGTCTGTGTTAGACGTAAAAGTCACTGGATAACATGTGCTCTCCATGATGGCATGTTAAACATGACAGTCTGGCCGGTGTAATTTATAGGCTCATCATGATCGTAATTCAAAATCGGATATTTGCATCACATCTCCATGTTGCAGGAAAAAAAAACAAAAAACAAGCCATGCCTTAAGACTGAACAGATATTTCATTTGGCTTCAGCACATGTGCATTTCATGGAATTCACACACGCCAGTGACTGCACAAATTAAAATATAACAAAAGATTAGCAGTTTAAGATTTATTATACAGCTCAAATAGTTTTCTACAGTCACATGGTAGATACTGACTCATTTATTAACACATTATATCAAAAGTATTTTTAAAGGCGTACTTATTGCATATCCTTGGCTACACATCAGTCCGAACTTTGATGCACCTCCAAACTTTTAGTCTAAAGTACTCTGCAGTTTGTCCTGGCTAATACCACTGCAAGGGCTATTTATTGAAATGCACAGATGTCGTCCTCAACCCCACTGCTCCTGTTCTGCTTCGCCTTAGTCATGGCCGCATGCACACACACACGCAAACAGACACATAGCTCGCCTGGTCTGTTTAGCTTTAACTCGGCTCCTCTGTCGCTTCTGCTGCTAGCTCCAAGCACGGAGCATTCCTGGGTAACAGGGACAGTAATTCAGTGACTTTTTAAGGGCAATGACTTCTCATCGGATTTCTTCATACAGTAGGTACATCTGCAAAGGATCTAGCTGAAAAGGCTCCTTGGATCCTCAACAACTGAAGTTGCAGTCAGGTTGGTCTGTGTTCATATTAGTGGCTTTCCAGCAATACACGCTTGAAGCTGATGCTGTTAATAATTACATTTGTGTGTGTCTGAGAGTCTACGTGTCACAATGGGACAACGCTACGATTTCTCCCACAAATCTGAATGGGCCAGTGCTTGTGAAATCACTTCCTCTGTTAGCAGTAACAGATTTGATATGCTTCCTCTCTTCTCTGAAAATGGACATAATGCTGCTTTTATAAAACATGTCAGGCTGAGTTTCAGCAGTGGGTCCCTGATGCCGAGGTGTGAAGGGAATGCCTTGCTTACTTCCTCAGACCTCAGATTGAAACCAGATTTGTGTCCCCACCAAGCAATTTTCAAAGTGACGCAATCCCACCACCATTTTAATTTGAGAGGCCTTATCTCTAATTAATTGCTAAACACATGCACGGAATAGATTATTCATAACTGGCTGCAGTAGAGAACATGGCAGGGGTGGTTAAGAATCTGGCTTACCCTTATGTGCAATCATTTTCATCAAGTTAAAAGAGAACAGGCCCATACCTCAGTGTTACTTTTACACTAATTATTGGAAAATTTGGAAGGAGGAAGATTCCTGATCCAAAGCTTGCTACAGGTCTCTGGCAACACTGTGTGTTCAGTAGGTCTGATTGACAAAGGCTGAAGTGTCTGAAACCCCCTAGATATATAAAGGATTTAGAATCAGTCAGGACACAAGCCAGTGCAGTTGTAAGTCGAGTCTGTTGTCACAAAATAAGTGAAGCAGTGATGCATACTGAGTAGAAATACTTCAAGACCACAGCCACTGCACACACCATCAAGACAGACAAGAAGCAGAAAACCAAGAAGGCTCTCACAAAACTGTACGAATGTTACGCAACACAGCGTTCAGATGCATAGGCACATTCACTATTCTCCCTCCATGATAAGCATCTAAAATCGAAATTTACTCCTGCACATAAATTGTTCAAGTCGTGCTCCGGCAAAAAGAGTGTTTTATGGAGCTGTAAAATTAGGCTCATTTTATGGATCCAACAGCATGAACCACTACTGTTTTTTTCCACTTGATATTGATTAAGCGGTTCAGTATTGCCAAGCTGGTTCACATTAGTATAGAAACAGTTGTGTTGTGTGTATTTCTGAAGATGCTCATTTTTATCTGTGAAATGAGTCTCTCTGGCAGAGCCTTTGAAGTTGATTACATTGTGTTTACAGCAATTATTGAATTCTGACAAATGTTTAAAGCAGCCAGATTACATATCAAGGCCCTATCCTTCTTCGGACAAAGAGCAAAAACTTTCCTAAACAAAGTCAGGGAAATGATGGCCATATTTGATTAGGTTAACGTATGCTACAGGTTAAGCAGACAGGCTGAACAAACATGTAATTGGATAACTAAAACAGTAGGTCCTTCTCACTGACGTTTGCCTCGACCTTAAACAACATTTTGTTCTAATTCAAATTTCTTTCCAGCAAACAAAAGGCAGAATGAAACAAAATACAACAACTTGCTGCTGGAAGCGCCACACATAACAAAATTAAAAACGTATGTCTAAATCGCAAGCTTAAAGGAGAGACAGGTCGGACTTTGAGAATATGAGAGCAGCTTAAAAGCCTCTGGTGCTGCCCAGGACTGCAAACACTGCAACTGCTTTCTCGTGAGATAGTATCCAAATACTTTTATGTCAGCAAGGAAAAACAGCATAAAATAATTACAATAATCTGGGGCACACATGCTTCCTACATCAGCTAATTCTTCCTCCTCTGTGAATGACTGTGGAGCCAATGTTTATAATTCTGAAGCGGATCTCAAATTCATCCAGACCTCCAAGAGTATTTACACAAAGTGACATTTCTATATGGGAGATTTCCCCTTTTCCCTCACTAACTGAGGAAATCACACAAGGAGAGAGTAGTCCTGTACTTTTTGAGTCATTTTGAGTTGTCAGTGTAGGAAAAGTCAAGGTGGTGCTAGGATAAGTGTTGCTGGGATCCACTGTAGCAAATAACATAGTGCTGAAATAGCATCTCACAGACCTACAGGAGATCAGGCTGTTCAATCATTCACATCTGGACCCACCATATTTTACATGTGCAGTGACACATGTATCAGCACGAGATGAGCCGTTTCTGTCTGTTTGGTGGCAAAGCACCTTGTTCCAAGACAAAGAACATGAAACACAAAATGGGGAAAAGAACCAAAAGGATGGAAAAGAAAGATGAAACTGTTGTGTGATACACAGACTGAGTAGAAATATTTAACTCATACAACATTAAAGTACAAAATGAATAGAAAATCGAAAACCTCCAACCACAACCTGCAACATCTCATCTCTGTTCTGTCTTTCAGTTCTTCTTGTCCACATTTTGTCTTTACACAGTTCCCAACAAAGTCACTTTTTTTTGTCTTTTAATAATCTCCTTCATTCTCCCCTCTCCTAAAAATTCCCTCTCTCTCCCCTGTCCTCTCTTGCCAGTCAGTGTTTTGGTACAGTGACTCCAGAACAGTGAGAAGGAAGTGGCCCCTGCAGGCCAGGCTCCTGACAAACCACAACTCTAAACAGGCAGTGCTGTGAAAATATGGCATTCAAACAACACAATGCCAAAGCTTCTGACCGCCATGCCGACATCCTAAACAGCTGCAGGCACAGAGAACGTTGAATAGGGGGAAAAAAACAACGGAAAAAGAAACAAATAGAAATAATAAAAAAAGTAGCAGGGAGGGGGAGATTAAAATCAAAAACATGCAAAGTAGATCTTCAGCAGCGTCTGAGTCAAGCTACAGACTGGACAAGGCTGCTTTTTTTTTTAATAAACGAGGAATTGGGAGATGAAAAAGATCTGATGCTAACATAACAGCCCCCTGTGACTCCATGGATATCTGAAAAACATATTGGACAAATAGCATGCTGTGTAGAGGCTGCAGGGAGAGAATGAAAAAAATGGAGTGAGGGATGGTTTAGGAAGGAAGGAAGGAAGGACGGAGTGGAACAAGTAGTGCTTCTGTTGAGCAGAAAATCTGTGCAGAAAAGAAGTCCAGGTGTAAAGAATTACAGGAGATGGCACATCAAACAGGGGCTCACTGTGCCTCTTTCCTGTCGCCCTGGCAGCAGGAAATGCTCTAAAGCATCCTGTGAGCTGACCAGAGAGAGACAGACAAGAGGGAGCAACAAGGAGTAAAGTGGAAAGTGAGGAACAGACGAGGGCAAATGTAGAAAATGTTCAACAACATCCTGCAGAGAAGTGGGAGATTAGTGGAGAGAGAAGCATATGGGAAGAAATAAAGAAAGGGGGAGGATATAGGGAATGTTGTAGCAAGAACAGTGCAGAGGAAAAGGGAGAGACTAAGGAGAAGTAGGAACAGCTTCAAAAAATGCCCTTTGAGATGATTTGGCAAATTTGTGTATTGGATGTTTATGTGTTTCAAATATGTGTGTGTATATATATATATATATATATATATATATATATATATATGCATAGCTGAACATCTCCAGCTGATATTGTCCTTCAAACCAAAACTCTTCTGCTTAAAAACTATTTTGTGGCTTTTAAAAACTAACAATACCAGCCCATTACTGACTGTCGATAATGTGAGACCTGAAAAAAACAACACTCTTAAAATCCCTGCTTAGATTTAAGAAGAGGAGATGGAATAAAAATCAAGGGAGGACAAGATTGCTTTAAACACTGGCTCATCTTCATTACAGAGGAATGAAGGGGAGGCTTTGCCAACAGTTGGACATTTCATTTCAGCATAAAAATATGGAGCAAAGCATATTTGGTTCAGTTAATAATTTTTGCCCCGGTAACATGTGCGTAACAAGAGCAGTGCGATGATAAATTGACATGGGTGGGGTGCTGATTGGAGGGCTGTTGTGCATGTGTGTGTGTGTGTGTGTGTGTGTGTGTACACGGGTGTGTGATAAGTTATAGAGGGAAGAAGGGGGACCACACAGCAAAGTTGTCTATATGATGGCTTCACATTTCCCTCAAACATGCAGCTAAAGTAACATGACTGACATTCTCACACACAAAGCAACTAGCTGTAAAACTGGCCCATTTTGATCCCATGAATAAATGCTGAGGTGAGTTTAACCAAATACACACAGCAAAGTGTCATTTGCTCCACACCAGCCTTGGGAATCTAATCTACTATGTCTGATTTCTACAGAACACAACTGCTGTATGTACACGTTCATAATAACTCAACGGCCTCTCTAAGTGAAACAGATCTTTAAGGTAAAGACCTGCGTTCATGTGCTGGGAATACACACACATATATATGCATATCTCTCTCTCTTTATATATATATATATATATATATATATATATATATATATATATATATATATATATATATGTGTGTGTGTGTGTGTGTAGACATATAT
>VVHJ01052552.1:31994-72969 GCA_015107715.1 Tylochromis polylepis
CTCCTTGGGGGGGGGGGGATCACACGATCAAACTAAATGGTGTTAATTGCTGCCAAATCAGCCTGGTGGTGGCTATCAACTTAGCTCAACAGCATTCCAGTCAAACGCGTTTGTTTTTCCATCTCTGCGTAAATGCTAAATGCACACTGCACTGTGAACGTGGAGAAGCTGAAAGGCACTGAAGTGCATTGGAGCTTAAGTAAAACATCAAGATAAGCTCCATCAAAATGTTTACACAGTTTCACTATTTTAGCTCGCACTCTTCTCTCTTCTCACGTCTCGTCTCCTAGGGTGGCATTACAGTAAATCTGGGTTTTAGACATTGTGAGGCAATCATTTCGAGTACAGTAGACAATAACAGCATAGCTACTTAGATCAGTCATTCAATTGTGACAACAGATGTGATTAGTGGTAGACTTTAAACAGAATTGCAGCAAATGGCTACTGGGACTCCCAGACATATTTCTTCCTATAGCCACAGTTTGTTAGAGATTGTAAACACACTTTGGTTTGCATGATTACAGACTCTCCCTATGACTTTCTCTATGCAACCTGGGGGAGCACACGCAGTAGGATTCAGCACAGATAAATTGTAATATTATGTCAACAAGTCTCTGATCTCAGGGTTATCAATCATGTGACTCATAAGTGTGATCATTCTAAATTGGAGGGCAGATGTGAACAGTGAAGGTGGTGAAGATAATGCCTGGTTAGGAATGGAAGAATGAACACAGAGAGTGGCTCAATATAATTCCTGGGTTTTGCTGAAGAGAGGGAAGTGGTGGCTCTTGGCTTCTGTCTGCAGAAGTTAGAAGATGACTGGATGTGGGTGTGTTTGCAGCATACACACATACCATGCCTGCTGCTAGTGTTTGTCACAGAGTATGCCTATATATTTGTGTACGCTGCGCATCTGGGTGGAAATTCACGACAAGTGCAGAAGGTGATTGTCTCTGTGACTGCATGTGCCCCCTTGACAGCATACACAGTATGTCCATGTCCATGTGTGTGTCCATGTCTGCCTGGGTTAGGGTGGAGCATCGTGCGATGGAATCTGGTGTCTACGAGCAAATGTGGGCACTGCAGCCACAGAGCCACCAGTGCTCTAACTACTAGAGGTAAAACATTACTTGCCAGTATATGCTGAAATTGCATGGCTGGTCTAACTGGTTTTTAGGGTGAAAAACAGAGAAAACCTCCAGATTATTTTCCATGCCCACAAAGACATCATTTATCATCTGACAAGATAACAACATAGCCAACGTGTCAACAAAATAAATCTATGTAAAGTTGCCACGGAAACTGAGCAGTTGCATCCCATTAGCTGTACTAACTTGTACCAAAACAAACAGCAAACATTTCAGCACAGCACACTGTGTGAATCTCATGATGTTAGTAACTGATCAATATCGTTCTTGCTCCATTAACTCAAATAAAAAAGTGAGACTGTGAGGGAGACAGTTTGGAAACTCTGGGTGAAGCGTGCACAGCGTAGGACAGAGTGTAGTATTTTGTACATTTGTGCTTTGATTGTCAAATATATCTTTAGGCCTAGACCCTCTCTGACTCTATGCTCTTTGCAATCACCCTACTTGCGACACGTACACCAAGTGAAAGCGGCAATGAAGCCTAAAATGGCCTCTCTTCTCCTTTTGTTATCCGCGTAACTTTTTTCTTTTTCTTCATTTCACATCAACTCACATCTCACCCGCAGCTGCACAAAGCATTAGGCACCACTTTTATCTCCCTCATTACATGTGTTTGCCAGCTCCATATCTGCCCATTCGCGCAACTGCTCTCCCTCTCTTTCACACACATACGTGCTGTGGGGCTGTGGTTTTGAGGCAGCTATGACACAATCCAGATTCTTTTAGCTGCCTATAGCAGGGAAATGTGCTTTGTGCGGAACTATTTCCCTACGAAGTCCAGATTTTCCCCGCGTTGCAGCTTTGATCCACATGGCACGAGGGGCTTGTGTCAACAGTCTTGTGTTTCAGCTGGAGGCACGGCAGACCGCCAAGGTGTCATTCAATTCTCTTTGTCATTCCAGGGACAGCTTTACCGCAGTGAGGTGCTGTTACCCACCACATCCTAAATGCCACCCCCCTTAAGGCAGCCAGCATCCTGAGAGACAGATGAGCACCCATATACATGTACAGGCACACACACACACAGACACCAAACACACTGCCTCACAATAAGTTTTACATATTGTGGTTTCAGGTCAGACAAATTTCAGTGGCATCCTAAATTACCTGTGGCTACCAAGCATGCAGTTCCTGGAGGTTTAATACTGAAGTGGTATGTGTGCATTAAAAGCATTATAAGTTAATGTAATCTAAGTGATTAAATTTAATAACAGGAAGGGAGTCGGAAATTATACTAAATATTTGCTTAAAAAAGAGGGGGAGAGGGACTGGGAATTCAAGTGACAAGAAACTGATTGAATTGAAAAAAGAAGGAGAGAGTCAATTATTTATAATTATGTCCGTAGCTGGTGTTTTAGAGTGATTCTGTAGCACTTAGCTAGCAAAATAATAAAAAATGAAGTAAATAAAAATAAATATATATTTCAAAAAAGACGAATGAATCATAAATCATAAAGGAGATTTGGTGGCAAGAGACTGGCTTACTGGTAGATGTCTTTTCGCAGCACAGTGCGGGTCAATGGGTTATCAGCCTGAGGAGCCATACTGAGGGAGCCTAGCTTCAACACCAAGGTGTCTTCCTTCTTCATGTGGGAATCTACCAGGACACATACAAATACACAGAACACAAAATTAAACAAACTACTTACAAAGGAGAAGAAATGGTTTGATGCAGAAAAAAATATTGCTGATTTACAGAAGGGGAATAAGCGAATCCAAAAATTGAGTCAAAGCACATGATAATTGATATTGGCAGAATTCATTAGCGTTATTATTTTTGCAGTAATAATAGTTTTAATCAGAGCTCATTATATATACTGTACTATTCTGTCTCATATATCTTTGCATTCCATTGTGAAAGCTCTATAATGTCTTTAAACAAAGTAAATAATTCTCTAACCTGACACAAGCTGTTTGGCTTGTGTCCCAGGGCAGAAGACCCTGATCACACTTGTGTTGATGTAGATGAGAGGAAGACATCGAGAGGTCAATGTGTGGCTTCTCATTGGCTGACCTGCTGATTTCCCACGCTCTCTGTAGCGTCTTGGTACCTTTGCCTGAAAATGTATGAAGCCAAAAGTACAGATGATGTATTCAGAAGATCAAGGTGAGCTGGCCTCTTAAACTACATCAAATTATTTGAATTGGCTTATCTTTTTTTTACTTCTTTGAATGGATTCAGAATATTTCATCTATTAATGTTAAAACTAATTAAAAGAAGTCAGGATTTCAATCCCCGTGCCCAATACTTTATATAACTATATTACAAAAGGCTACACGTAAATGAAAAAGTAAAGGAAGTTTTTGTTATGCTGTTTATTTCCCACGTGGGCCAAGCATTAACAAACTTCACAGCTATTAGAATTGACAAACATTTTTTGCTACCTGGAACACTCCTGCTACAGTGGCCAGTAAGGGACAGGACAGAACCACATCAAAAGGCTGGGCTGTCAGCAGGATTTCTCTCAGGTACAGAGGCGAGCTGTCTGCCAGAGGATCAGTGGTCACCTGCTGATTGGCAATGGTGGCACTGCTGCGGGTTGGCCGCTCAGGCCGAGTGGTGAGTTTATGACGGACATTTTTGGTGACAGCTTGTGTGTAGGTGATTGACAGAAAGCCGTGCTGCTGGTGAGAGCCCTCCAGGACTTTAGCTGCCGTCTGGCCAGTGGTAAGACATGACAAATCACACGTGAGCTATATCACACAGGAGTCACACGCAAACACAGTTCATTGTTTACTTAGACTAACTGTGTAGGTAAAGGTTAAACCAGAATAAAAATAAATGAATACTTTAAGAAGGGAAAGACTTTTTGAGCCATTTTCCTCCAATTACATTTTCATTTGAAATATTTTTTTACCAAAAAAGGAGAAAAAAAAGAAAAAAAAAAGGCCAAATTTACAAAAAAATAATTCAGCAAGGATCACATTGGAATCAATGATCTATTTAATTTAGAGGACTGGATTTACACTTTCCCTTTCAGTTTCTGAAAAACCTGACATCACTTTTTCATATATAGCTCAAAAAGCCTGCAAAGCTAAAGCTACTAGCTACTAGCCAGAAAGAGATCTGGAGGAAATTTATCCCATTTTGTGCAGTAATTCAAGCTGAATCTGCAGATTAGAGCCCATTACAAGATGCAAAGCATTTTGAAGCTTTTTTTTTTTTGTGAAAATCCTAAACTTCCATTTTATTACTTATTTGAAAAACAATTATGAGGTGAAAAACCTTAAATACCAAGTACCTACGTAAAAAGAAGTTTCATTCTAAATGTTTAATGATTAAAAGACAGGCAGATTGATTCTAGGCATCAAGGTAAAGTGCTACAACATCCAGTAACAGTGGATTAAATAGCTGTTGACAAAAGGATTCATTAACTGATCACTTTCTAAGTTCTGCACCCTTTTAGGAGGCTTTCTATAAAACCTGAATAAATACAAAGAGACCCAAATAGTGATGTTCAGAGTATCTATCTGATCTATTCCTCAGAGACAAAGTGTTGTATGTGACTTTTTGTAGTTATTTTACTTACATCATTAATTTTTCATTTGTGGTTGTTCATAGAATGACAGTTTTGTACTGTGCTGGTGGACAATTTAAAAGCACATTTAAAACTGCTTCACATCAGAAGCCTTCGATTCTGAAATAGCTCTGAGGAACATACAGGACTCTATTAAGCCACTGTTGATGGAGGGGAAAAAAAAAGAAGAGCGGGATTCTTACAGGAGAGAAAAAGCCAGAGAAGTGGCTGAAAGACTCTTGCTTGCTGACGGGTCGAACCAACACAGTGCGTCTGTTCAGCTTGTCAGTGCAAGAAAGGACCACTCCTCCACAGCCGCCCGAGCTCCGAACACCCTCCTCCATACTGGAGGGAAGGAGAGAAAGGAGATGCAGAAAAGAACAGAGGAGGAAGAAGTCACACATAGAGGGCAGAAAAGATGAGGAAAAAAGGGGGGAAAAGATATAACTAGAAGAAAATAATTAAATATAGAATAAACTGATTAAACCCACAGAAGGCTGCTCCAGCTTGAACCAACTGAAGTATTACATGGTCATGGTCTTATACTATCCAGCAATAAAGATGCTGAAGCAACTGTTTAAGTTGTGTTTTGAATGAAATGTACACAAGGTACCCAAAGCACTTTTAAAAAAATGAAGGTTCAAAAGCTTTCTTTGCTTTAATGTTTAATAATTTTAGTTTCCATTCGTTATCATCTGATTAAAATGCATAATTATGGTCAAATCTGTGCTAACTGACACATTTTCATTTGCTTGCCAGTATAAGACCATCACCAGAATGAGATTTGTCAATAAGAAAAGGGAATGCCCATGTTTTAGTCTCCTCCAGGAGACACAGAGAAGAAAGGCTCTCAATATTTTTCATTGGCTTGATTATTCAGCTAGTCAGAATCACTGGAGAGACAGGTGAGTGTTACCACTGTAAGCAGAATTTAATTCTGTGATTTTTTTTCCCACCTGTTTTGATGTTATTAATGTGTTCATCGTAGCCAAACACAATATTTTGTCTTTTATCTTCCTTTAGTTTCCTGTCTCTCCAGCATGAGCCGAGATAAGTGACCTTGATTAGGAGCAATAAGATGGCGAGGCAAAGTATAAAGACACCTAAGGCTGCCATAGCTGTTCTGAGATAGGCAGACGCCTCACCACAGATGTCTCCTTGCACTGCAGAATGAGTCCTTCATAGGTGCCACAGTGCCAGACCTGCCCTGGCCTGGAGAGAGACACAAGGCCAATCTTAAAACAGCACCTGGGACTACTTTTGTTGCTGTGCCAGGGCCTGAAAATATCTAATTAATGGGAAAATACAAAAGTGAACCACAGGCTGATGCTAACATTCTTATCAACCTTTGAGACACTAAAGTTACACACCCTTTTAAATGTTATATACTAAGATTATTAGATTTCTTTCATTTATTATTGTAGCCATCCAAAAGAAGCAGAAACCACCTGTGAAGCACAAATCAAAAGAAAATAACATGAACGCAGACATAACAACACAACAATTACCATTCTCAATTTGCAGTACCACAAAAAAACAAACAAATGCAAAAAACGCCACCAAATCTAGAGAATGTGAAACATGTGCACACACAAATTGTATCAAATGGTGCACAATACATTATGGCAAAATGCTTCCCACAGTGGAAATGGTTCAATACCATCAGCATCTTTCCTTTTAGTAACCCTCTCACTCACCTTGCCCACCTCTCACTTCATTACACCCCATTAGTATACTGAGAGTTCAGTGAGAGAGGAGTGGTCCCAGCAGTGAGTGTGTTTCTGTGTGTTCCCTGCATTGTTACATTGTGTGTGTATGTTCTTTCTTTGCACACTTATGTGAATATATCTTTGTAATCTGCTCTCTCACTTGTGAGAGTAACTAATCGACACATGGACCCCCCACGGCTCTGCGTCTCTCTTTTCTCCCTCTGTGCTTCCATCCAGTCATCCTTCGCTGCCTCCTATTTGTGGAACAGCTGGAAGACATCAGCTCCAATTTGTGCGAGATGCTCAACAGAGTGAATAAGGGTGAACTGTATCTCAGGAGCATCTCTGTGGTACAGTAATGTTAAATGTACGTCTTTCCGACAACATGGTAAATAGCGCTACATAGTCTAACACTACCGCCTTTTTGCTTTCGTGTCTCACTTCAGTTTCCCTCCTCAGCTTTATAACGAGTGAGCCCAGTACTGATGAGGTGCAACACCCACCTATTTTGTCCTCCCTACAGACTACTTCTGTCATTTTCCTTCCCTCCTGCTCCCTTTTCTAACTCCAATTTTGATACAATCACGAATTCAGTTATATATTTACGTCCCATATTTACTTGCCCTATCTAACTTTCCATTCATTTTCCAGCAGTGAGATAGCTAAGGCCAGATGAGGCATTTTCTCTGTCAAGCTTGATCTAATCTAACCCACTGCACACAAATAACCTGGGTTGGGTGATGAAATACCAAACAATTATCTGTTCAGAATGATTAATATGGACTCCACTGGATGTGGGCTCTCTTGTATTTGTGGATGACGGGGATTAGATTGGGCCCGCAGCCCAGAGGTCCTCCACTGTGTCCTAAACAGCCATGACTGTAACCTGGCTTGGATAATGAAGTGCTTCTGCCTGCCAGAACGTTGTTCAGTGAAAGTGTGTTGGGACCACGTTGTTTAATTCACATTAAACTGAAATAACCTAGAAATGAGAAAATTGACTTATTATCTACTTAGGAAGGCATAGAGGTCTAGTAAAAAGATTAGGCTTGGCGCTGCCTCAGAAGCAATTAGACACACACCTGTGGAGAGCAGAACCGCACGATATAATGACCCAAAGCACCTTCACTCTCTAAAAATGTCTAACCGCTGACTTGGTCCTGGCTTAAATTGTTACTCAATACTGTACAGAACACATGTGGCCTGACGGAATATAAATTAACCAGCTACAGCAAAACAGGGAGGTCTGTGAGACGCCTGCTAGACAGTCAGGATCACAGCCAAGACGATCACCTCAGTCCCTCTTTGACCTGTAGTGACATGCCCAAGATCCAGATAAGATGATTTTAAAATCTGGCAAATCAGTACTGATAGCTATTATCATATCGATGGTGAGACCATTGATTGCTAATGATGGGGTCCAATACAGGCTCAGGGCCCATGAAGATCAATCTCTCTTTCACTGTCTGGCTCGATCAGAGTGTAAGACATTTGTAGGGGTGTATCTACACAGGCACATATGAACACACACTACAAAATACACACAAAAATAGTCTGCCCGCTGGATGCAACATGCAGCAGTGTTAGATCGCTGTTTCATTATCTCCTCAGACAGAGACAGGGGGAATTGCCTCCTGCTAAGTGGTCTCTTCACAACAGAACAAGACCTCAGGCACGTACACAACACACCCTTGGAACTGCTGAGTTTATCACAGAGGTATGAGATCGTAGCACGGAGAGAGAAAAACAAGGAAAAACAAGGATTTAGACACTGAACATAAAGTCCCTCTCCAATTAATGGGAGACACATGTATGTGGGGCATGGGAAAAAATCTGTAGTTTCATTTCAAGCTCCTCTATGCTACAGTATTTGCTTTCATCATTTTAGAACCCAGAGCTAAATTAGCCCATTGTGACTGTAACTTGACATGGAGAGAGATTACCATAAAGATGCAGTGGAACGTCGCCCAGTGGTTTTCCTCCCCTAACAACGTGTTAATGTTTCTGTGAATCAATTCAGACACCGCAGACAGAAAGAAAATGACTGACTGACGGACTGACTGAACTGCTGCTCTGTGAGTCAGAGTTGGGCCAGCCCAGAATCCATTCAGCGCGTCTATCTAGTCAGTCGGTCCATCTGTCTGTTAGTCTGTGGTCACCACCACAGCAGCTGTCTGGAAAGACAAGGACGTTGAGGTGATAATCCAGAAAATTATATGAGCAGAAGTGGGAACAGACCAAGTGGTAGTACTGGTGGTAAAAGTGTGTGTGGGATTGTAAAAGCACAAGTGTGTGGGGGCTGCATGGTGTCCTGGTGGATAAATGCGGGGTCCCAGGTTTTACTGCAGTGAAGGCTATATAAATTACTTACAACATTTACTACAAAAGCTTGCAGGCTAAAAATTGGAGGGAAAAAAACCTATACAGACCTATCCAAGGAAAAAATCAACAAAGCTCCTTAGTAAGATGTCAACAACAGAACAGAACATCAGATATCCTCTCTGTAAGGTGCCAAGGGGCTTTTCCTTTAATTTGCTCTGTGTCTTTACATGCAGTAGATGCCCTCTGTACCTGCATATGTAGTGGTCGATGTTGAAGCTGCCAACTTTACATTTGATCTTTGTATAAACATCTTGAACATCCACAGAGGCGCTCAGCTCTTCTAGTTCACTGATGACGCAGATCTCTGGCAGAAAGACAAAAACAGAAGAGAATATAATAATTAAGATAAACCACAATGGAAAGACAGACATACACTAAGAAGCTCAAATTTGTACCAATCCTTAGTTTGCAATATTCTGTGGCCACCCTAGCACTTCACAAACAGGCATTACAGCTGAACTTGGACTGCATGAGAGGAAGTTTAATCTGTGTAAGTGAATTTCATTACCCTATCCAGGTCTTGCCTTTGGCCATAATCCGGCTGCTGTGGTCAGTTCCTGCACAGTGGATGCTCAGTGTGTTTTTGAAGCTAGACCAGTGTTGCTGATTAAGGCTGAAGCCACACAGATACACACAGATACACATCCAAAAAAAGTGCAAATGCATGCACTATTTGTATTGGCTGTGTTTCAGTGCTCTGTTTGTATTTCAGAAGGCAAAGCATCTTCTCAGTTTAATACGATATCCAACTGGCCCCAGAACCCTCAATCTGTCTTAATGAGGAAAGAGAGGGTGAATGTGTATTTACACAATATTGAAAAGCATGTGGACTCTTCTGTGTGTATTCCTAAGGTTGCATGTGTGTGCCTCTGAGCACCTTGTGTGCAAACAAAATTCACCCACTGCAGGCAAAGTGAGTAAGGTTCATAGAAGGACTGATTAACTTTGTACTGAACCGAGCTTGGGAGCTTAACTGTTGAGTCTCTCTCATTGTTTCCACTGAGAAAGTCCCACAATCACAGACTTGCTTGGGAAATTGGACATCGTACATCTGAAACTATGGTTGCTGTTGTACTGTTGCCTTGTGGTAATTCTGAGAAATGTAGATGTTCCTAATAGCGTATTAATATTGAAACACAAGGCTTGTCAGCTTTATTGTGGATACTGTGTGGAAAAAAAAAAAAACTCTCCCAAGTTGTTCGATACTCAAAAGTCATAGTCTCCAACACAGTGCTGATATTGATGTATGAGTTTTCTAAACCCACCCTGTGAGAGTACTGGAAACCCTTAGTCTCTTCATCGTAGAATGGCTCATTTTGAAAGGCAGAAAGTGTACCACTGATTTGTGCCTTCAGCAAAAGCCTGTAAACACTCATGCTTGAATTTCTACCTCTGAACTTCCAACACATAAAAGCATAACATTTTACCGGAGAACCAATACGTCTGGAACGGCTATTTTTCCATTTCTCTGGAAAGACAAGAATGTTTGTGATTTCCTTTGCAGCTGAAAAACATTACATCATAACAGTTTTTCTCAGTCATATATGTGGTTTACTTATCTCCAAGAATGCATTTGTGATAACAAGCGTCTAAAAAAAAAACCCCCAAAACACTGCATGCACACAATTGTTGCTTTCAATTAAATTCTTAATGTGCTGCACACAGAAAATCCACTGGTAAGATCATTTTGCAACTCAGATGGCACATATTAAGCCCAAATCCGAAGTAATGCCTATTTAGGATGTCTTTAAATCAAACCATCTCTGTGAGGTCCTCAAAAACATTCCATTTCCACTATTAAAGACCTTAAGCTGGGTGATCTGGTTGGCAGATGCTAAATATTGCAGCCACCAATTAAAGGTGAATCTAGCCTTTCATCGCCCCAGTAAATTTAAAGGGACAAAGAGGCAGTTCGCTTGGGATTCATCACCCATTTATTTATTTATCTTTCCCCTCCAGCCCCCTCCTCTCCAGCTGCCTTTCCCTTCTTAGAGCTTAACATATGACTGAGAAAGCAGGCGGGCACTGATACCTTTAAGTGTTAATTTATAAAACCTTTGAATACTGTTTTGCTCTCATACACTGCAAACTGACACATTTTCATGAAAAACTTTCCCCTCATCCTATGAGAATTTTTACTCTTGTTTTATTGTATAATTTCGATAACATTTTAAGGAGCTTGGAAAGAAAAGCGTCTGGACTTTGTTAAGTTTCTTGAAGACATTTCACCTCTCATCTGAGAAGTTTCTTCAGTTCTAAGAGCAAATGGTGGAGAGTCCCAGATTTATTGGGAGTGTCCCTAGGAGGGTCGTGGACCCCCTATTGATCCTCTGCCTAATCACACAAGCCAAGGTGAGAAAATGGGTTTGGGTCACAATAGGCCAAGGTTTCGGGTGAACCCATTATGAGACCTAGCCCCACCCTATCATGAGACTTACTGAGGTCAAATGGCCCAAGATGTGAGGCGTCTGGGAAGAGGCGTCAGATAAGAGGTGGAACGTCTTCAAGAAACTTAAAAAAGTCCAGACACTTTTCTTTCCAAGCGCCTTAGACTACGATGACCTGGATTAAGAACCTTCACAGACAATTTCAATAACAGTTACTAAACATGTTTTCGTGCAGTCGCATGTGGTGCTGTTACTGCTAATGCTACCCCGGTTCTTTTTCAGCTATTTAACACACAGACATACATATACCACATATCATGTGTTTAGAGCAGAAAGGTTTGCAATATTCAGCAGAGAAACAGCAGTGACTATGATGTTAAGATCAGGTACCTGTCTTTTTGGCAGTGGGATCAGGCGCAAACAATTTAACTGTGACCTTGGGCAACATCCACTGCATCCAAAGGCTGACCTTCCCACTGGTTCCACCAATGCTGCTAGTTTTCTGCTCCAGCGTCACTGTGTCTGCAAACGGACCATCATCTCCTGCAGTCACCGAGTCGCCCTAGAGAGCCAAAGCAGAACTGTTTTGTCGGGCAGCCAACAAACTTGCACCATCGCAAGCTTGAGGACCATAATGTAATTCACACATTAATACCGAATTTAGATATTTGTCCAGTAAATCTAGTACAGATAAGGAGAGAAATGCCTGTCATTTAAAACGTCAGTTAGCCAATAACAAAGCACATTTTAGCCATTAATACTACATAGTTTGCTAAAAGATATAACAACTAAACACACCAAAACACAACCAAATAATAATAATAAGAAAAAACATTTAACTTAAAATTCCTATGTTTGTGTCATCATCGAGGCCTGTCTGCTTGAGTGCATGTGTTTATCCATGTGTATGTTTGAAAGTGTTGTCGCTGTGCATGTAGCCATAACAAAGCAACCACCAAATATTGAGCCTTTTAGTGCATAGATGACATCAGTGTCTGGTGAGCAGAACCCCACGCAGAACAGAGAAATGTGTGTACATCGGGGCGTGGGGGGTTGCATTGTGCAAAGCTGTCCCCGGTGTTAACCCCAAAGTAAGCCACCGGCACCCACATGGCCTCCTTTCACTCAAGTGCGCCAGGACACACACGTCTTGCTGCCTGGGAGAGAATGGGAAGTGAAGACCGGAGGTGGGGGCGGGAATGGTAGGGGGGAGAGTGAAGCTGAGAAGCAAGCAGGATGCGGTGGAGCAGGATGCCTTCTGTGAACTCTCAACTCATTACTGGGGATTTGGCAATGTAACGAAGATGACAGCACTGGGGACATTTTTATTTCTCAGTCTCTTCCTGGTAAATATGTTTTCCAAACATGTATGGTGTCTGTGCGGCTCACTTGGAAAGTGAAAAGCCTGCAAGCAAACGATATTGCAATTAGGAGTTTCATTTTTTCCGCAGTTTCTCCCATCGCAGTGTGGTAATGACAGATTGTGTCATGGTTATCAACCGTGGCTCTGTTTGGTGAGGAGGTTATCAACCATCTCAATTAGAAACCCCACAGCTGCTATGCTGATTACAGCGATGTAAAGAGGATCCAGATGAGGAAACTATGTCCCCTTTCCACAGCTTTGGGGGGGATGAGGGCCCAACACTAATTTGCAAATTTAATTTAATCACACAGTTGAGGCTGGTTGACAGCAGAGCATGATAAGAACGGATGACAATAATATAAATAAATAAAGGATTATGCTGGTTCAAAAATAGATGCAACGTCACAGTGTATGGGGACCACTAATAACTGATGAGAAGCATGTGCTTCACACACTAGTTCACACTGTAAGAAAAGGAAAGCAAAGCACCAAAACACAGGCGTGGACTTATCTAAGGAGATGAGGATTTAATTCCTACCTTTGATAAAATAGCTATACATACATATATGTAACTAACTAAACAATAAAACCCACTGAAAATAAGGAACTTAAATACCATCATTATTACATAAATGCCACAGTGCTAACTACACTAAATCACTGTGTTTAATTTACTTAAATAATGACTCTAAAAGTGTCATTAAGTGTCTTCATAGAACTAAACTCTCAAGTTCTGCAAATGTGTGCACATATGTGAATGTGTGTCCATCTTTCTGAGTGTGTAATATCGCTGATTGGCAGTGAGTAATACGAGACTAGCAGTAATGGTGTTCAGTCAGTCTCAATGAGAGATATTCTGGTGTCAACTGCCATTTGGGGACTAATTATTGCTGAGATGAAGTCAAAATATGGCTCTCTCTATGTGTGTGTGTGTGTGTGGTTAGGATTGTTTAGTTTACAGTTCTAACCATTTGGTAGGATTAGTCTCTGTAACATCGTGTGTGGAAACAGGAGCCAGTTGCTGGCGCTGTGGGAACCAACCACCATGTACTACAGCGTGGTTATGTTGGAGCATTGGACACTCGACTGCTTAAAGCTTCCAGGCCAGAACTGCTGCTGTCATCTTTTGAAAGCTTATTCTCATGGAAACCACAACAGTCACAAGTAAGAAGTAATTACGAGCATTTCAGTGTCATTCTTTTCTGCCATGTTGAATTGCATGAAAAAAAAAAGTTCTGTCTATATATTATATAACATGGAAGTCAGCAAAGATTTACAGTACAGTTACTGTAATTTTTAAACAAGAAGAAACAAAGTTAGACTACATCTACACAACACATATTAAATATGTCTTTTTTTTTAAGAGAAAAGGGTAAAAAAGGAAATTAAAAAATAAAAAGGATATTTATTTATTTATTTAAAAAAACAAACAAAAACAGCTAGGTTAAAAGTTGAACTATTTTTTAGCCTCTTATCAAAGTGAGGTCTTGGTGTCGTTTGGTGGAGGTGGGCTCTGCTACATCCCTGAACTGCCAGATCAGGGCCCCAAACAATCACACACTTTCTAAGAGGGAACTATTTTCCCACACCTCCGCAAGCCAAGTTGTAAAGTATACAGTTTAATTCCTGGGCCTCTGTGCTATAAACGGGCTGAGGATCCGGGTTTATTTTCTCTGCAGAGTTTGTCTTTGCTCATCAGAGAGACCCAAACATTGGAAGACAACAACAGGCTGGGAAGTGTCAAAGGAAGAAGAAGGAAAAGGATGATTATGAAAAAAATAATTAAAAAGAGAATGGCTCAGGCACAGGTGGAAGGATAATTTGGAGGAGAGGAAAAGGAAGCTTTTAGACTGAAAATATTACAGAAAGAAATAAGAGTGCTGCATGATACCACTTTAGGCAGAGAAGCAGTAAAAAGTAAGAAGAGGGAGAGCAGAATGCTTAAATGGGGGGTGCATGGAAGAAAGACAGAACAGGATCACAAGTAATTACAGACATGGAGAAAGAAAAAGATGAGAACCCGGATCTTTGACTGTTAATGGGACAGTTCTCAAAGTAAATTAAAAATGGTAGAAATGTCTGCCTTCTCTTCAGTGTACTGGAACCAGATGCCACATGCCTTGTGGTGCTCAAAGTACCAAATAATGCTAAAAACACAGTGGCAGTGTTTCCAGAAATCGTTAATTGGTTAAACCTTTAAATCTTGTTGTGACCAGTTTCATGTAGGAACTATTTACTTTCTACCAAACCACACCAGTACAACTTAGCAGAAGCTACCCACTTGGAAAATGTAACACTGTTGTTTTAATGTAGCGAGTCATTATTAGAGAATCATCACTCTTAATAGTGCAGGTAAACTACTGGTGGTCAGGCGAGCCACACAAGTTGGTGACAAAAGTTGTAAAAAAAAACAAAAACAAAAACTCAATAGGTTGAAATCATCATCAGAGGAAAGAGAGCTAAAAGGTATGATGAACAGAAGAGTGTGGCCAAACACTAAAACAGCTAAAAGGGGAACATCTGGTTAATAAATACAATGCTGTGTAAATGAATAAACACTAGTAGAACACTTGTTTACAAAATACAGAAGTATGAATAGAATGCTTTATATTTTTACACAAAAGGGGAAGAAAATATCTGGGAGGACAGTAGGGCAGAGGTTATTCTGGGTGTAATGTGAATGTAGCTAGAGAAAGAAGGGGGGGGGGGGTGTTGGGGAGAGACTGCCGCCACTACTGCTGAGACTTATCAAAACAGCTCCTACATTCTTGCTCAATCACCCGGCCTCCCAGAGGACTAAACACTTCTACCAGTGTTTGTACTTAGGTAAACAGTGACAAGTGGGCTGTCAGGGGCCACTGTGGCCTTGCTATAGAGACACTATACCAGGTTCTTCACAGCTCTACTGAATTGCTGCCACTTCTCCAAGTTCCACAAATGACGCAAGAACACCCACATGTCGATAGCAAGGAAACAAATGTGGACACAGATGCACACTGACATATGAAACACTTTTTTTTTCATAAGTATGTACACGCTATTGCCTCTTAGTCCAGTATGGTGGTTGTATTGTGATCCCCGGGGCCCCACAGTGGTGACAGGGAGCTGCTGGTCGAACTCCATTATATCCTAGACTAGTTTTCACTATGCCAAAGCTGACCAGCACTCATTATCATTTTTATAAATGCTATATTTGTGCTTCACAAAAACACACACAGACATATTATTCAGTGTCTTGGTGGCCCCAAGGCCATGGATCCCCAACACTGATTGCTGCTGCAACAGTATTAGACAGCAGGAAAAACTCCTGCCACATTAACTAAGGCTGGGATAACCGCCACAACCATCTAGGGAGAAAAGGGAAAAAATAATATTTGAGGCTACTCCATAAGAAAATATGACTTTAATATTAGCCTTCCTTATTGCACATGGATATGCACTGCTACATTTCAAACCTCCGTCTGAGTTTGATATTTAATCTGAGTGAAAAATGTAACTACAGGTAACTATTTTCCCCAAGTTAAGAGGCAAGTTTATACTCAATCAAGGCTGAGCTTAAACCAATCAAACAGCACTCTCTGCCCAGCCTGGAGTATGAAACCTCACTGAGTAAGAAAAAATAATGTAAAAAACACAAGCAGTGATTTATATTTTTCCACCTCTAAAATTCTTTCGAAACAAAACATATTTTTTTTGACAAATCGCATGTGTTAACAATGACTCAGCTACTCATAACAATAAAATAACAATATTTGCACTTAAAATTGTAAATCAGCACCAGAATTATGTATACAACAATGGCTTAAATAACATTTGTTACTGCATGACTCACAGCGGCTAGCTGAGAAAAGATGGGTGCTGGCAGGCTGTCGTTAGGTCTCATATTAATAAAGTAACACAACATTAAAGCATGAACACTGATTCTGACAAAGGCAAAGTTCATAAGTGACTAAGCCAGTGCTGTGTATGGACAGACATTCAACTGAATGAATGAGTGAATGAAATAATGGACCATTTCATGTGTTTTTTTCCCCCTGATTATGAAAAGAGGTTTGTCTGGATGAAAAAAAAAACAGTTCTAAATGAGCAGATGATTCCCATAACTCATATAAACTCTGAATTGACATAATAAAAAGTGTAACTGTGAGAAACTCCAACCTCAGTGGGGGAGCCAAAGTCTGCAGAAGGACTGCAGGTGCTGGTGTCAGGCAGGGCGGTGCCGGCACTGCTGCGTACAGGGGAGGATGGAGCAGCACCGGCAGGCGGATCTGGGATGTTGGAGGTCTGACGCAAAATTCCATGTCTCTGGAGACGAGCCCACGTTGAGCTCCAGCTGAGGAAGAGCTCATACAACAGCTGAACCTGGAGGGTGAACCAAGCAGAGAGGTGATAAACAGAGAACATTAGTTCCCAAATTAGATGTATATTTTTCAAGGCATCACACATCCAGCTCCAGTGTCATATGGTTGAACACAATTATAAAGACAAGTTACCAGTGAAACAATGTTTGGTTTCTTTTTTGGGGAGAAAAAAAACCCACTCATTTTGAATGGGAAGTGAGGCCTGTTCATCACTATGTTGTGTCATCTCCTCGTTTAGCAGCACTCTGTTTGGAAACTGAGAACACATATTAATGTATACGTATCATTCAGTTTTCCCAATTAGTTTCTCTTTTTTACTTTTGAAAACACACTCTCTTCTATACACAAAAAGAAGGTTATGTGTGCAAATGACCCAACACAGCAGTATACTCTGAAAACACCGAGTATACTGTGCCAGTTGAGTGCCTTAAAAGATAACCCTAACATACCACAAGTAGTCGTAATATTTGAAACCAAATTCAAATGTATATTTCTTTTGCCAAGGTCCGACTCAAACAGCTGCACTGGGGAGTTCTCATGTAGTTCTGACTTCTGAAGCCATTACCATGATTTGGCTTGGCAGCTTTGTTGTTATGTGACACTAAACCTAGTAAAAGCTGAGAGAGAAGGAAAGAGAGAAAGGGGAAATATTAGCCAGAAATGGACTTCTATCATTCTCATTCTTTCACTCTCCAACTTAACATACTTGTGTACTTGTCACTTTGTGAGGCCTGGTTTCACAAAAATGATGTAAAACCTATGCGTTCGTGTTTCTGTTCGATGGGTCATACTTTGCGAGGCGCAGCATGCTTACACACGTGCTTCACTGTGCAATTTGTTATCCATAACAACAAAACTCCCAAAGAAACACCCTCAGAGGAAAGTTAAATTCTGTCATCAATTTCCTGCTAAAAACTCACCACGATTAGGAAAAACTGAAGGCTCTGCGTCAAGTGTTCTCAACTATTTATCATGTGTTCGCATTAAAAAGAGCCTTAGCTTTAAACAACAACAAAGCCAAAAAAAAAAAAGAGTGGAAAACATGAGACGAAAGCAGGGGAATGTGATGTGATGCTTTCGGTTATTCATGCATTTACTCAGTGCTTTTTAGGAGGAAAGAAGGGAGAAAAGCAACACGCTTTCACAGTGAGCTAATTTCTGGATTTCAAATGCTTCGCTTCGGCAGCCAGCTAAGCCCGCAGCCCCCACCACTGAGGGTCCCTTAAACTTAAAGGTGCACAGGCACATGAGCACACATACAAAATAGACTCCAAACACATTTTTACTCTCAGAGTCTCACTCGCACACATGCTCTCCTGTTAGCGCACACATTGCAGGGAGGTCTTCCACAAATAATCATAAATCAAATTAGAAGCACCACAACACATTACAGCTGCGCCATTTCAAACATGTCCAGGAAGAGCTGCTGCGCCGATTCAGCCGCTGTCCAGGGACAGGGCCAACAGCTGTTTGCCATACCCAACCAAACTGCACTGCCGGCAGGGGAGGTACGGCACCGTGCTCCCTTCTCTGAGAGTTTGGGGCCTGGAACTCCAATCAAGCACAACAAGGCCTACTGCACTCAGTAGCAGATGTGGAAGAAAAGAGTGAAGACTGCTGAACAAAGGAAAAAAAAGGGAAAATGTGTGTACAGAGAGATCAACATGAAAATGAATGACAGGGTTGTTACGTGACCTCTGTATTAGCATCTGGGATAAAGACTTGTCCTTAACTGTATGGTGAAACTTAAGCAGAGCTTGAAATCCTTTCCATCCACCCTTTCATCACTGATCTTCATCCTTCAGTTTGATTCTCTCTTGTCCTTCATCTCCTACCTTCCCTCTGTCATTTACTCTGTCCTACATCAACTTGCTGCTGCTGATATTTCTGCTTAGCAGGGTCAAACAGTTTAGCTCAGCTAATGCTATTAGGACAGCGGGTAGGTTGGGCCACAAAAACACACGCACGCACACATGCACGCTTGCATGAACTTATAATACAGATGCTACATTTCACGAGTTGGGGAAGAGAGCAGAACATTTGGAGGCCTGGATTCTCCAAAGGCCTGTCATCTGCAGATCAGGAGGCCTGTTAGGGTGCAGTAGTACAAACTGGAGACTGAACAGAGGCTTCCAACAGTCATTCATAAAAACACACAGATGGAGAGGGACAGGACAGCATGCAGATGGCGAGTGTTTGTATCCTTTTATCTAGGAGCAGTTTATATAGAAACTTCACAAAAATGACATATTGTTGAGTATATGTGGTAACTCTTGTGTACATGGGAACAGGTGTGTGTATGTGTGTGCATATCTGTTCATTGAAATGCTGCACAGTTATATGCCAAAGGTTAAAGCAAACAGTTGATGTGTGTACGCTCATTTCAAGGTGGTCCTGATCATGTAAAAGCACAACTAATAACCCCAACTTTCAGACAGTCAGTCAGTCAGTTTGTTGAAGTAATATGGAGACGTTTAACTCCTCCTGTCCAGACTGCCTCTGATCCAAGGCTAGGTGTGTTGGGCATGCTATACAGTTGTGTACCTTATCACTTTACACCCCAAACTTTTGAGTAGTTGTGTATATTGAATATGTAATATGGACTGTATTGATTTCTTAATGTTCACACATTCTGATGTAGTTGAACCTATATGTCTGCACAATCCAAAATTCATTGGGAAATTTGCATCTTCATGTGTACTGTCACAGTCACAGATTAAAATACAAAATATGAGTATGATACTAGTTGCTACCTGTGAAAATGCACCACGGTGTTTACTTGAAGGCTCGACTGTTTCACCACACTGTCTAAAAATACTTTTGTTAGTGCTATGAAGTAATCCATCATGTAATGGAAATGGAAAATCTGACTTAATGTCACAAACATGCAGTCGAGTAGCCATGGGGAAATTGAAGTGGCCAAATTTTTTGGTTCAATTTGTTTACTTTAAATGTATTAATATCTCAAAATCAGCGCTGTGATAATTTATTTATTTTGAAACTGCAGACGTAATTTTACCCCCAAAATCCAACAATCATCGTACTTATTGTACAGTAACTGTGCAGCATTCTGACAACCCCATATATATTTCCCCAGACGGCAATGCTAATTAGAAAGAAGATCAAGTAGTGTGAGGTCTCTTTTGTTCTGGAGAGGGTGGGGTTGCTCTGGCAGCAGTTCTTAAAAAGCTGCAGTGAGACTTGAAACGGCATTAGCCTTATTACCCCCCTCAAGTCAGAAATTTTACACAGAAGAGAGAAGGAAAAGAGGGAGGTGAACAGATGGGACGACAGAGCAGAGGAATTAGGATAAAAAGAAGAGAGGTTTTCTGTTTTTTATAATGGCATCCAAAAACTAATAATGACTCATCATATAATCACAATAAGCCTCCCCAGCTTTGCCAGACACCAGCGGTATACTTGACAGGGAGAACAGAGAAGCAAGAAAAGAAACTTTCCCTCAGTAAAGTTCTTCTCATCTCTGGGAAACTTTTCACCACAAGCAGATTAAGGCCTTTAATTCGTTTCTGGTACCAATTCCCCTCAATATCACCATGGCTCATCACTGTGGTCGAAGGCATTTAACAGTGTGACCACTCAAAAGGTTGACCCAATTAAGTGTTTACAGAGGAATTCAATACAGCTAATTCAATTGTGAAAAAACAAAACACGTGTAATGGTACATGTAGATGTGATTCTACGAGAGAAATGAAAAACAACACAGAGACCTAACTGGGAGACAAACATGTTCCGTTTCCAGTCCGTCCGTATTCATCACAGTCTCACTAAAACATAATAACACGCTGTAAAACAATGATGATGAGTACTGCAATCCCTTACTCTTCCTGACTGAGACCTCAAAATGTTTTACCAAAACAAACAAGGCAACACTCTCATGTTTACACTTCCATTTTCATGAAAATTATACGAGTTCAGAAGATGAGGCAGTTTGTTTACTGGAGTCAATCTATATCAGAAAATCATGCGGAGGCAGAATCTTCTTGCCAGGGTTCGTGCGTTCATATTTCAGGAAAGTTTACAAGGGGATGATTTGTATAAATATACATGCAATTCTAATGACTACTTTGTGAATGTGAAGACGGTCTGACTGACCTGAGGGTTGGAGCACTTGACGTGAACGGGCTGTAGATCAACATGGAGGCACACTACAAAGGAGTGCCTTCCTTCAGAAGAGCTCTGCAGCTTATGGGACGTGACAGCCAGTGTGGAAGTACAGCCCATAGGCTCCAACAGGCTCAGGCTTTGCTGCTGCCCCAGCAACGTGTATATGCTGAACTGACTCAGGCTAATCGTCCAAGGGAACGCGTCGCCTGGAGGTAGACATAAAGAAAAAACAAACGATATATGAAAACATGGAAGGATGATAAATAGCGAAAGAACAAGTACGTATTATTCAAATGGCAAAGAGATGCAAGGATGACAGACATTATGTGATGTGAGAGCAAAAAGCTCAAGCCAAGAATTTCTGAAAGTTCTTGAAAAAGAACTTTCTCAAGAAGTAGAATGACTGATCATCACACTCACCATGGTCACATATGCAATTCTCTGGAAAAATATGCGATTCTCTGTTATCCCATTTAACCTAGGTGTTTCTGATTTGTAAATATTGGTCTCCATAAGACATGGATATACCATCTTTTGACAAATCTGCCATACTGTTTATGCCATATGAAAGCCAATTGTTTTTTCCAGTATACACGCGTCTCCTTTACAGATGACAGCATCACACCATAGCACAGAATTCAGTGTATTTTGGTCGCCAGAGGTAATAAGGATTGTGTTGTGTTCCCTTTTTGAGAGAATCTGTCACTTAGATTTACTTGCAGAGAATAAATTTGCTAATGTCTGTTCAGCCTAACCATGTCTATTTTCAATATTTGTGTAGTTTTAAACTAGTATGAATCATAAGCTATGAGCTAAGGTCTAGCTTGGATTTCTTACAGGAAGAAGCAGCTACTTTTTGCTGTTCCCTGGTCACGAGGGCTCGCCACAGCGGGTAGCTCCGTATGTTTAATTTGGCAGAGTTTTTTTTGCTGTATGCTCTTCCTGACACAACCCTAAAAAGGATTTATGGCTCTGGTTGGAATTGAACCAGCAACCATGCCAAATAAATGGGTAAACCACTTCACTATGAGGTCATCATCTGGTATATCGTACCACTTAAACTTTGCACATGGAAGTGGGACTGGTAACAGCATGAATATATAACAAAAATGAGGAGCTTGTATTATTTTATTATTTTCAGTTTGCTCCGCGGTGTAACTGATGGTGTGTTCCACAATACATTGGAAGTCAGAATTTCCAAATTCCCAGTCAGAATTTGAACCTGGAACCCCTCAACTTGGATTTCGAACTCAGAAAGTCGGAGCACCCACACACATCCTGAGTTAACAATCCAAGATGGCGGCAGTCAAAGTGAACAGAGGTAAAACTGTAAAACGTGCAATCTGTCCTGCCACTGTTGTGTATTTGTGACTCACTAAATAAGCCGTATGCAGAGCACTGACCAGGTTCTGTCTATGAATGTGCTGCAGCACTGTTTTTAAGCACCCAAAATCAAGTATTATATTGTATAGCTAGTGATGCATGAATGCTTCTAGCTTGCTAAGAACCAAAACAAATCCTGTTTTTCCTCGCTTTTCTTGGAACGCGCTAACTCAGGAGTGATGTCATTCCTGAGTTCTGAGGTACCTGGAACGTGGGGGCTTCTCATTTTTCTTCCTTTTTGTTAAACTCCAGTGAGGGCAGCTTTGCCAGATCTTGACAGAGTCTGATTCTAAGATACCCCATGTCTTTAGGAACCCAATTATTTAAATTTTCCACCATATATGGGATCCACGAAACAGACAGTGGTGTGGCTTGAGTAAAAAAAAGTTTTTACTGTACATGAGAAAAACTTTTACTTTTGTGAAATGGAAAACCTGAGAAAAAGGACTATAGAATAGTATTTCATCTATAATTGAACACGCCACATGCATTAAGCAGACAGGAGATCCCAAACACAGTGTAAATTGAGGGCCTATACTAAATCCGTGAGCCTGAGACAGCATGCAGCACTGGGAGTGCTTAAACCAATTAACTTGCTGACTCTGGAAGTACCATCTTACAGGGATGAGGAACAGGTTCAATATCACAGGGCCATGAAGAGCACTTTTACCAATACGCCCTTGGCAGGCCGCTTTGATTCCAAGCATTGAATATGAGGGATGAAGACCATTTCAAAGAGTAGGAATGAATTACTAAAAGCATGGGTTGTTAATTTTCACTGCAACATTGACAAGGCAGCTGATGTCACTGTTTTTGCTGTCGTTTTTCTTTCTCCTCTGTTTTTTACATCTGTATGCCCAATGCTGATGTCATTAAAAAGTTTGGAGAAAAGAAGTGTGCCCCCCTTTTTTCTTCTTCTGAAGAGAAAACATGGCTCAACCATCTAAGTGTTGCTTGTGTCAACTCCACCAGGTGTGCACACCACATGTGCACGATCTATCTCTCAAAGTCGCACTACTTAAGTTTGTTTGTCTTTTGTCATGGTAAATGAGTAGCGGTGGGTCAAAGGTTTGCTCAGTGTTGAAAAGACTATAATGATGATGAATTGACATTATATAGCTTATTACTATTGTGAAATCATACATTTTAATTATTAATAAAAATGAAATGAGTTATTCAAGTGGTTAAGTCACATTTTTTACTCACCAACTGGGATTAAGTTTCCAAGATTTCCAATTTTAGCTTATGCACCTATCACAATCAGGGTTTCTCATTTCAGCTTTGAAATCAGTCTTTTTGACATCAGGTTATTCTCACTGGGTATCTGGGTGTATGTCCCCAAGTATTTCAATAATTCTAATTAAAATTTAGATTTCATTAGATGTGGTATGAAAACCTACCTTCTTCCAAGATGGGCTTTGAAACCACAAAGGGGAGCTCCTGTAGTGGCTCCATGTACTTATGCCCAGCACTGAGGATAGTAATCTGAGGTAGGCAAACTACCAGAGTCCCAGGCATGGAGGTCTGGTTGTGGTACCAGCTACGCACAGTGCCGGGAATGTCGCCACAGATGATGGTGCTCGGAGAAGGGAGGCTGTCATTGGGGAGGAACACACAGCAAGGCTGCAGCTCCAACTTGAAAAAAGGAAAAAAGAAAAGAGGGACACATTAATCATGTTAGCCAATTCAGTCTCACTTGATCAGTAAACAAGCACCTGTCTTATGCTAGCCAAGTGCTCAAAAGTTCAGGTTTTGTGCCAGTATTACCAAATTTGGACTGTGATGGAAAGAATAGAAGAAAAAAAAATTGTGCAACACTCTGGGTGTTGCTGGAAAAGCCTGAACATGGTTAACAATACTTTCCTTGGTTTAAAAAAGGAAAAAACCCTACATTTAGTCACATGTGCTAAATCGTCTTACAAAATGCGCATTACATGCATTACATTACATGAACACATTTCTGAGCATCCATTTAAAACCACTGTGATTTTCTGAAACATAAAAACAAAAAACACCTTTTACAAATTTGAGGTTTTCTCAGTTAAACACTGAAGTCTTTTTAAAAAGGACTGGAGATCAATCCCAGCTGCACAATGTCACAAATAATACAAAAATAAATAAACAAATCAAATAAAAATCAGAAGCCTTTAGATGAGTAAGCAGTAGCCGGCAAGAGTGCAAGCAACCACTGTGAGCCACAATATTGCTTTGTGTTTTTCCATTTTACCACAACTCCACTGATTTACAAGCCCAGTTAATGAAAAGCAAAGGGGTGCAGGGTCCAGCGGGCAGACAGCAGGTGTTGCCAGATACTTTTGTGTTTGGATGTGTGTGCACGTCTGTCAGAGAGACTACTTCTACTTCTATACAGTCTTAGTCTCACTTATTAGAGAAGTGGATACTCTATGAGCACTTCGGTATCATGAGCAAGTTATACTGCAAGATATGTTTGGCGCATCTTAACACATTACACACACATTAAGATACACGCCATCAAAATTTGCATATGCACTTGTATGATCTTTGGCTATAACTGGACGGGCCTGGAAACTGTCTCCAAGTTTTCATGGGAAGTGAGAGAGAAGGCGAGACAGAGAAAAAGACTTTGAAAGCAGGATCAAGAGGAGGAGAGTGAGAGAGGGAGAGAGAGAGAGAGAGAAAGAGAGGTAGAGATATGGTTACACTTTCATCATACTCTGCTTCCTCTTTTGATTATTCTTTAAAGGGTGGTTTGAAATGGGAACACTTTTGCACAGTGACACATAAGCTTTGGCCTTTTTTTAAGAGCTGGCATGCAGAGAAAAAAAAATCATTGACACTGCCTGGGCTGTTGCAGATCTAAGCAGGGTTAAGCTGTAAAGCAGGCAGACATACGGAAACTGCCGGCTTTAACACCATGACTTGGGCCTGCACTTTGACGATGGTGCCTGAGGCTAATGCTATCCTGCTGGACATCTTGAATAGATATATAAACAGATATATGCCAAAGTCCTCAACCATCAAAATATCGACTAAACAATGGTACTGGCTGATGGGTGTGTTGGTATAAGGAACATGAGGAAACAGAAAAAATAAAAGCAATAGCAGTCAATAGGTTTCAATCATCTATACTGTAACAAATGTCAAATGTCAACAAAAAAGCATGACAGCAAAGTTTATTATAATAACTAGAATCCGGGGAATGAGTTTGTTTTAATCACCATGTGACAGAAAAAAATGAAATCACTGAATTAATTAATGATGAGTATCAGAACTGTCACATCATGTGACAGCTTGATTAAACAGCTGGATGATTTCAGGGCTAATTTAATGTAAAACAAAGCTCAATTCTAATTCAAAGGGATTTTATATACCATATTTCTGAGTAAATGCACAATAGTACAATATCATAGTAATTATCAATATAAACATTTTACTTATCATTTGCTGTTTCAAAACTGCCATCTAGGCACAGACCGACTATAAATAACAATTACAGAACCACGCTGTGCCTGATGGTTGATCGAATCTGTCACCATATATCACATTCTAGGAGTTAAAGTTTTACACATAATCACAGAAAAATATCATGAACTAACATAAATCATTATAGGTTCAGTGAAATTAAAAACCAATGGAAATGGGTCTGTTTGTGTTTGAGAGGACACATCTATATCAACCTCTTTAGTATAGAATTGTGGGAATTTTATATAATAAAAATGATTAAGCAGCTGATTTTTATTCATTTGAGAAGGGTAGTTGTGACTATTACAGGGTAGACAAACACAGGCACCTATCTGCCGCAGTGAATGTGTACAAATAACACAACACCTTGTAATGGTGTTTGCTCATGATTTTAAAGTGCTTATGAGGGAACGCAATGATGATGTCAGGTGTAGGGCAGTCATCGTCTTGCCACATCACACAGAAATATACTAACAATAAACAGATAACATCTCACAGATGACAACAGAGGAAAGTCAGACAATTGACTTTCACTCACTAGGCTTTGTGACCACGGTTTCTAGATGTTTATACGATGGCATAAAGGCACAAAATGTTTCAAGGGGCAGAGTATGTAATGGAAAAGAAAATGGCATGACGATCCTAAATCTGGGTGATACAAAACTAATCTTTGGTTGGCTCTTTTCTCCTTTCATTCCCTTTAGATGACAGCTAATAAAAATCCACAAACACAGAGAAACAAACATGTTGTAATTACCAATGGCAACAGTACACAACAGTACAAGTCCATAGGGGGACAGTGATTAAAGCAAAAGAGCTTTTTTTCATGAGTGGGGGAGGTTTGGATCTAAAGAGCATTTGATGCTCTGGTGACCAGTAAGGACTTGTTGAGGAATCCCAATTGCCAGAAAGTGGATGACAGCACAAAAGAACAAATATTACTATGCCAAAAGAAAACAGTTTTACTGGTTGGTAGATATCTTGTGAGTTCAAGTACAATCTTTTAATAATCCACACCTATTCTGGGTCACAGCGCTGTCAGGTGTTCGATCTGCATCCAAGACAAATAGGGCAAACATGTGCAGTAAGATCAAAATATAACAAGCGCTGCTGAAGCTGCTTTAAATTTGTTATTTTTAATAATGTAAAATACTTGGGAATGTTTTAGCATATGAAACTTTAATGCCAAACAATTTTTGCTGAAATGAACTTAAAATGTCAGCGAACATATTGGAAAAGAATCGTAAATGCCCATCCATGTCACCATCCTGTTACGACAGTGTCACGTTATTAGGAACGTGAACTCAGAACTGAATGGCAATTCTCCACCCTGTTCTCCGTGCTACTGTTAATAGCAGGTCACCCTGGTCACCTCGCAGACCGTTCCAAAGCCCCCCATCTGTGGTCTAATGTTTGAGCTGTGACTCACACACACACACACACACACACACACACACACACACACACACAGGGAGACAGACATACAGTATCCAAACAAAGACGACAGGGGCAACAAAGGGCAAGAAAGGGGAGCACTGGAACTGCTGAGCAGTGCTGACAGATCCAAGAGAGAAATAGTCTGAGGTCAGAATGTCCCATATGCATCATTGCTTTTATGACTGCCAAAACCACTGACAGCATCTCTTCCCTCTGACCAACTCTACATCCCTCTATCCTTCCATCACCCCAACCTCCCATGCCTCTGTCCTTTTGTCCCTCTCACTGCTGAACATGCATTGATTCAAGGTGGAAAATCTGTGTTGAGATGCGAGAGGAGAATCGTGGTGTTCATGGTTTTGGTTGACATGGTAACAGACACAAAAAAATGTCTGTAATCACAGGTCAGAGTGGAAAGTGAGAGTATGTATGTGTTTTATGTCTCAACCTCAGGTGTAAAAGTGCAGTTGAGGTTGTGCAGGGTCGTGTTTGGTATTCCGCACAATTGTGTTTAACAGCTCTGTAACAGGCCAATAAACACAGCACTGGAAGCAGTTAGTCTGTGCGACAATGTCCCCCTCCCACGAGCTGAGGGCCAGGCCAAGTTCATGTATGTTTGTGTGTGTGTGAGAGAGAGACTTGCACAATGTCCTGTGACAGGAGGAAACTGACAGGAATACCAGGCTGACCTAAAACTCATTATGTTCCGTCACATGCTTGGGTGGCAGCGGGCCACATTTTCACTACTCACCAGCCAGTCACAAGGCTCAGCAAACTAAATTATATTTTTATCCAAAATAGGATAGTGGAAATTTATTTTCTGTTAGTGTAGAACCGTGGAAAGGCAGTGTTTCCAAATGCAGCTAAAGGAAAATTCTGAAATGAATTTAAAAATAGAAATGGGCACAAATAATATGTGAAAGCCAGAGGCATAATTGCAGTGTGGAATATCTGTTACACAACTTTACCCTGCTGGGTTTAAGGGTAATGTGGAATAAAACTGCAGCAAAAACAAGACAGATAGCCCCTGGAAATGACTCGGGCACAACAAATAATAAAGTTTCAGCAGCCATATAGTTTATACGTTTATTTCTCATTATTACATGGATAAATAGGGCTGACGGTGTTTGAAAGGGATTAAAATTCAGATTTGTATTCAAGTTGGGCCAAAGTTCAGAATGGCAGATGGTTTCATACAATATCGGTGTTATTATAGAAGATTCAGTGGGGAAAAGAGAAATCAAAGACGCATAATTATCCGTTCCTTTTGTCCAATGACATCATGTCCTGTCAAAGTGAAACAAAATCTTTCAACATAACAAATGGAGTTAACGCTCAGCAACCTGGGACCATACTTTAGTTACCTACTGCCTCCAATAACAGATTCAGTCAGGAAAATAACACTGATGGACAATTTGAGTATCTGTGTGTGCGTGTTCAGGGGCCATGGATCACTTGCAACACATTAATAAACTTTAAAAAAAAAAAAAAAGTGAAAAAAACACTTTTCAATTTCGACCAGGAAATCTCAGTTAAACAAAAAATGAGACTGAAGCCAATCAACTCCTTATGAGGCTGCACGTGCTGGGATTTTACTGTGAAAACATGCTCAAATGACAGACTTACACATTTGCAGAAGCATGCACACACATACATTGTGTGCTTGCATGTTCTCTTGCAAAACTGAACACATACACAATCATAATGAAAAATGGTTTAAGAGAAAAAATGAAAAAAAATTTTAAAAATTCACAACAGCAGTCATCTCAAGGTGTTTGATTTTTGTAAGGTTCACCTTGCAATATTAGAGCGAAACCACCAACAATCAAACGATCCTCTATAAGCAGAAACTTGGTGGGGTGCAATGAACAGGAAAAGACTGGTGGCACAAGCAGGCTCAGCCAAGGGAAAAAAAAATAGAGAAAATGAGAGCATAGAAAGACCACAAACAGGACATGACCCAAACTGGGAGCTGGTTCCACAGGAGAGGGGCCTGTTAGCTACAGCTAATGCCTCCCATTCTACTTCTGGAAACTAGAAACTACGAGCAAGCCTGCTTATGAGAGCGAAGTGCTCTACTGGATAAGTTTATAATGCCGGGATGTGCCTGATCATTCTCTTCACTATATGTGAATATATTTAAATTGAGGTCTGGATTTAATAGGGAGCCAATGAAGAGATGATATTTCTGTCTAGTTGTGTGTCTGTTCAGTACACCAGAATGGCTGCTGCTCCTTGTAGGTTTGCCCTGATGGTAAATTCTCCACAAAAAGTAGTCCATAAGACTGCCTCTTTAACATAATTAAGGAACACCAGTGCAGACACTGTTTGTGAATCTGACACAGAGAAAAAGAATGCATTTGTTACTTGTGCTCGCAAAGATAAATTTGTCTCATGTTTCAGCACATCTCTGATATGCACCAAAATTCTCTTATTAGATTGAATCATTCAGTAATGAGACTGAGTGGGCTGACAGGGTACAAAGCTAGCTGAACATAATGTATCACCTAGGATGATCTTGGACAAAACTAGCACTTAAAGGTTGTTCAAGTCTCAGTATGCATGCCAACAAACAAGATTCAGTAAAAAAGCCCCAAAGCGTTTGAGTTTTTGAGTGACAGCCTAGTTATTTATTAGGTGACCAGTGCTTATCCATAGATTTAGGTACTAAGCCCTTCCTCTCAGCCCTCTAAATGAACAAGGATCTGCTTACACTTTGAGCTACAATACACAACCATAACTGAATGTAGGTTCTGGACTGGGAAGCCACATGCAGTCAAGAGTAAATAGAAAAAAGACAAAAAACTAGAAACATAAAAAAGGAAATATATCCATTTTGAGGTTATTTTGATTAAATGTTAAGATGCCCGAATACATTTTTCCCTTTGTTTCTTTTCTCTCATCCCTATCTGGCACCAGATCACAGAGTTCTAAAAATGGGGTCTTCTTCGTGGTTGTGTGTTTGTGTGTGTGTGTCCATGCACGCAGCAAGTTCTGCTTAGTTTTATTCCTGATCACTTCTCTGCACCATCAGATAGTGTTCAGAATGCAGCCACATGTGCCGACCCTGTTTCAAATCTTTCAGTCTTAATACCCCTGAAAAGCATCCCTGACTTCATGCTCTTCTGAGCAGCAGTGGGAGTGCATGATCTGTCTTGTGTCGTACTTCTCCCTTGAGTCTTTGTGAGGATGGTTTATCTGGTTCCAGCAGAGCAGGTTCTAATAGAGAGGAAGCTGAGGGCCAAACACACTCAAGCTTTAAAAGGCTGAGGCCATGTGGAAATGGCCTATATAACCACAGGAGGCTCTTAGGATCTGCCGGGCCTCGCCAGTAAATGACAGAACAGTGAGTTAGATGGAGGACAGCCCGTCTACTCTGTCTACTCTTAAGACCAACTTAGAAGCGCAGCAGACAGTATATTACTCACCGATAGTCATTCATAGACACAGCTATATGTTTCAATCATCAACTGACAGATTACAGGAACGAAAGATCGGCCTTGTCTGAAAGAGGGATTTAAAATTTTAGTGATCATGACAAACAAAGCAAAACAACATTGCTACTGTTTACCCTCAGTATTTAAAAATGTGGAGAGATGTTAGAAAACTGAACTGCTCCATTGTACGAATGGGTTAGCGATCTGAATCTTCCTCAAGTACCATTAATGAAAGTGCCATATTTCGTACTGTTTGTATTATATGACACACATATGCAGCACAGCAGTCATGCAACAGAGTACTTGCAAGCACTACAACCAATTACTGTCACCCTCACCTAACTCGACCCAGGCAACAAAATACGTGTGATATCAGTCCTGTGGCGCTGTACAAATCCGCTCTTAGGCTTATTGTTTTCATATCACTGTAGGGAAGAGAAACTTGGATGCCCCAACTCTGTACAGACCTTAGCAGAGCACAGACTTTGTAGGTCAAGATCACCCCTCTGTAGAGAGACCCACAACATGTGAAGGCCGCATGCACACACACTTGCACATTTAAACACGTACGTACTGACACATTTTTCCCTTTTTTTTTTTCTACACACAATAATAAAGCCACGACACACAGGAAATCACCCAGAGATAGAGGAGAGGAAATTAGAAACACCCTCTCAGCATCCCCAATGAAAACATTTGCAACTCTGGAGCAGAAAAATCTCAGTGGAAGGATCGGCAGCAAACGGAAAACACATCCCTTTGTTTTAAAAACCTGATACCTCTCCAAATGTAATCTTCCTGTGCCTGCACCAGACGGGACACTGCGTTTCCTAAGTGGCCGGTCAGATGAACAGAAGGTCCTCAGAGCACAGAGCCCACTACCCCACCCACCCAATCTTAACCTTCTGCTCCCCTTCCTTCTTCACATCTTCCTGCATTTTCTGTTTGGTATAAACCCAAAAAACAAAAAAATAAAACAAAACAAAAAAACCAATAGTGAAAAAGTGGGTGCGATAATATTAACTGCATCTTTAACATTTTAACATGATTAATGTGTATACCTGAAGATTCCACTACGCAGATGTGTCTTGTGGTACATGGACAGAGATAGAAGTTTTGGTTGTAAACCTCAGAAAGCAGATTTATTTCCTGATATCAATGAGAAAAACATTTAAGCATGAGGCCTTTTGATACCAGATAGGCTGTGTCTCACCCACATGCCACCACAAGCAATAAGATCGTGGCCTGGCACTGCACAGCAGCCAGGCAGCCAGCCATCTATGTGGCCCTGCATTCCTCTCTTCTAACACTGCTTACAGAAGCTGACAAGCTCTGGAGGTCTCCCTGGCCGAGGTGGAAATCTGCAAAAATAAACGCTTTAGGTGACATGAAGGCTTTGTTTGTTTCTGCTAGCCCAGCTGTTTGTGTTAGCGCGGTGGGTTAATTGCAACTTTGATCGTTGCGTTTATTGATCCAACAGTGGCCTTAGGAGCGCGGCTGGCCTGGCTCGCCTCACCTACTCCCACCCATAATCTCAAACAATCACCCCTCCACAACCTCAGCATGGTGAGTCAGTACAGATGGGGTCTAATGGGCTGAACATTGGCAGAATGTTAGCAGATTGCACAGAGCTACGAATAGTTCATCTACCTGCAGAAAGCATCTGTTGCCAGATGGAGGCAGTGTCCAAAGTATGTGGTACAACCGGCCTGTTCGAGCCTTACCCTACCTTTCAGTGTTGTTGATCTTTCAGTCAGCCACGGAGGAGAGTGACGTTATAACATACAAAGCGCCGAAGTAAAAAACAACTCAATCCCACCCCTGCAACCACCCAATCATTTATTCATTCATCTATGCTTTTCATACTGTGTTTTGATATTTTTTCATGCTTCTCTTGTTCCTGGTGAACTCTGGAATGGGAGAAGGGTGTCAGTGCCTTTCTTGTTCTAGTCTATATGTCAGCCAATCAATATTCAACTTAAAAGCATGGAGCTCAGTTGTGCCTGAGGTTTTGGGGGACTGCATGGACTTACATTTGTGTAGGTTAAAAACCCTTATCTTCAGTCAAAGACCTACACAAAAGGACAACTGTGGCACCTTCAAGACAGCATAAGTGGGACCCTGTCAAATTAAGTCTGAATACATAGCTGATGTTTGGCTGAGCAGCACCAAGGATGGGACGGATTATTCTAGGTGAGAGAGACTGCCTAAAGGTTAAGATTGTAAGTGATGCAAGATTCATGGTATAACTGACAGCTTAGAGCAAAGCCCTCAAATACAAACCCGGGCTGACTAAAGTTTGGCCAAAAGCAAGCTTGGCTTGGTTTAGTGGTGGTGGTGTGGCCAGACAATTTTGCCTTAGGCTAACTGAAGAGAGTCGAGGTGACTGTCATAATGTTATGCAGTATGTAATACAGGCCAAGTTGGATCAAATGGTGATGGACTTCAGATGAAAAGAGGATTCAAGGGCTAACTCTGGCAGATTTTCACCACTACTGATTTATACGGTGTGACCCAGTGAAGCAGGCCAAACTGGGCTATTCTAAACCCCAACTGATCTGATTTGACCTGTGTTTGGCACAGCTTCCTTCATTGTCCCAAGACAAAGGGTGGATGTGTGCTCCAACAATTTAACCAGATTCCCATCCAAACGAGCTTTCCAAGACACATCCAGAAGATCAGGGCATAAACTGCACATAATTTTTCTATGACAATTTTAAAACATCCCAATTCTGTCAGCAATTGTAGCTTCTGTGGCAATTCTGTACTCACTGTAGTATATCGGGCGGGTTTTTTTCAACCAAAATCAGTTCCAAGTCTCTAAACTGCAGAGATTCAAGAGGCTAAAAACACAGGAGAATCTCGGTAAGCGCTTTTCCAGTGCAGTCCGGTGAGAGGGTCAAATATGTGAGTGCGTCTATAACGGCTCTGAGGTCATTAGTGTATTGACACAGCAGCAGATGATGGAATGGGATTCTGGCCACACATGCACATTAACACACACCCGTCAAGATGTGAACGTGTGCATACATACACCCACGCACAGTGTTCTCACTGGGTAAACAGCCAATGACATCTACTTTTGCATCGTGGGCTCTTGATTTAGATCAGGCGATACTTTCTTTTTGTCTTTCTTTCATATTCACTAACTACCTCGCCCTGTGCCACTTTCTGTCCTTCCCTCGTTCTTTATTCATTTGCTGTCATCCTGAAATCACTGAACAGAGTCTTGCGGAGACTTCATGTTAGAAGAGAAGCTCTCTGTCCTTAGCACTAACCTCCCTCTCTGTTTGCACTCAGCCAATCAGCACTTAAACAATCAGGAACTGCAAGCAATTATAGCAGGCTATTCATTTTCATATGCTGTTCATATACTGAAACACAACAATTCATTTTCTATTACATCACGGACTCTCATATGTATCATGATTTAAGACACATCAAATGTGTTTTGCAATTTTATTTGTAACAAATAAGGTAAAATATGTGTATGCCAGTCATAATGTGTGCATGTATTATTTAAATACTGAGGAGTGTGTGGGTAGGTTTTGTGTGTGAGGGTGATAACAGGTTAGTTAAACTGTTTCTTTTCTGCTTTGTTTTTTTTTAAGCACATCCATTTTAAACAATCTCATTGCAAAATTATAACGTTTATTTTTTTCCACTCAGATTTATCGTGCTAAGTGTTAATGTATGGATTTAGACTTGCTGTATAATAGAAGCCTGAATTATTTTTAGCATGCCATATCTACCAAATTGCTTATGATTAAGATAAGCCAGCATCTCTCGGGATTTGTAAGATGACTGTCAAGTTTAAAAGCTGACAATTTATCACCCCGATACTGAAAGAAACATGGTGTTTAAAGTGGCCCGAAATTAAAGCTGTAATTACAAATCACTTAGAAATTGTGGGTTCTGACAGACAGGGAGGATGAGGTGTTGAATGGAAGGATGATAGGATGAAGGGAGGGGGCAGAGGATGAAGTAATGTGCCTGCACAAAGCACTCAATCCGGGGGTCAGATCCTGTTCATGGAAACCATCTGGCCAGCTCGATCTGAGCCACACCAAATCCCGTGCACATGATTCTCCTTTCTGTATCTCTCTCACTTTCCTCCTGCCTTCAACCTCAGCTTCTTCCCATTTTTATCCGGCATTCTTCCTAGCTTCCTACACCTCCCGCTCCTTTCCACCACTTTACCTTTTTTACCCCACTGCTTTTTTTCCTCTTTTTCTTTCTCAAAAAGTATCCTACTCATTAATGCATGGCAGCTGCAGGGAGCAGTGTTACTTCATTTTTCCATGGCAACGGTCTCTCTGTTTCAGCAGATCCCATTTCAGTTTTGGTAGCAACGTGCTCTGTTGCCAGTGCTGAACACATTCATGTGTTAAATAGAAGGAATCATTTTAAAATTCCTGAAATAGAATCACCATCCTGATCACTTGCAATTATTATCAGGGCCAAAAAAGAACATGGGTGTCCTCAGGAGAATAGGGTGGAGAAGGGGAGATGGCTGGATGAAAAGTGCTATTGCTGAGCAGTGGGGGAGAGGAGTAGGAAATAAGAGGGAGAGTAAACACACAGAACACAGAAGGCAGTAAGAAACCAAAAGGTAAAGTGAAGAGCTCAGGAGATGTGGTAAACTGCAACGACCAGAAGCACAAGAAGAAAGAAAAACTGTGGGTGAAAGCTCCAAGGATGAGTGCAGGAGGCACTCATAGACATTTCATGCTACTCCAGCCTAAGTAACATTCACAACAGTGCCCAATGTCAAGTGACTATTAAAAAAAAATAAATAGAAAAACATATTACATTACCAAAAAACTTAGCTGCTTCTATAGGGCAGTACACAAAGCTCCTCAAAGCATCCACAGTAAGGATGATGTGTGCTGGACACAACACTCTTGAGTTCATCATGCATGTTGCAATGGACACTGGCTCCGTTGCTCTATGCAAGTGAAAGACAGACCTCTGTTTGTTCAAGGAGTAATTAGCATAGGTAATGTGTAAACTCCATTTGTCCATGAAACAGCAAGCTTTTCTCTTTTCAATATCAGCTACTTGACTTTGCCATAGACAGTCTCTTTACTTTTTAGATGGCTCTTTAATTATTTATGAATGATGACTTGGATATTTTCATTGTATGTGTTATCTCTTATTCCTAAACAGGTAAGACTCTTACAAACTGAGATAGCTAGGACTGCACATAATTTAAATCAAAGAGATATCAGAGATTAGAGTGTGGCACTCATGGATTCAGATAATCTGTGCTTTAGGAATCTATGTTAACTATGCTAACATAGTTTCCTATTAAAAAAGGCAAATATAGTGAAAAGAGCGCCTTTAGAGCATAAAACTCCACATAGAAACTGTGCATGTTCTGTTTGTCCAGCTGCTATTCTGGTTTAATATTTTGAGAGGGATGTGTGTAAAACATTACATAAGCTTGAATATTCAAATAAGACTGAGACTCTAATAAAGTGAGCAGTTGTTTTTTTTTAAATTAAGGTCAGGATGATGCAACAAAGAGCTTTCAAACAAATTAAATTAAAATGTACAATTATAATGATTAATTACTGTACTGATGGCACCCCCATCAGTACAATCTCATTCCTAGTAAAATGAAAACACTTCAGCGTTCATGTAAAACCTCAGTCTTCCTGTCGGTCACTGTGCATTTGTAAGATAAAAAAATAATGCCACAGCAACAAAGCATCATAACCACATTTCAGACAAGTACTATGGATTTAAAAAAAAAAAAAAAGAATAAGTTTACACTATCACTAGCTATCACATCTCCATGTTCTGTTTAAACAGTCTTAAGTGGTCTCAGAAGCTGAAGAATAATAAATACTTTGGTAACTTTGTATCCCCCAGCCTCATTAACCCAACCTTTTTTCTGTCCTTCCTGCTCCTCTCTCTTCTGTAAAAGTCAGAAAGAAAGCCCTGCATGTTAAATTGGGCACATGTGCAGCAGAAGTGTGAGCCATTAGGTATTCTGTTTACACCACACTAAAATAAATGGAGTGGTTCAAGTTTGGGGATATCCAAGACCTGGGGTACCAGCTGTTGGGGTTTTCGGTTTGGTTCGCTTCCACTCCCATGTCAACAGGACAGAGTGTTTCCTAATTACTGCTGCAGTATGTGGTGTGGTCCCAGTCACACAGCCGAAGGGGACAGAGGAAAGTGGAGGCAATGACGGGCTCAGCAAACTATTAGAGGGTTGAGTTAACTCTTGTGAGAGTACTGTAAACAGCTCAATGTACTGACATGGGACGCCGGTTCTGGAGAATTATTTCAATTCACATGCTCTCTTTCTGTCTGAATGACATCAGATTGTGTGGTCCAAGCAACAGGAATTAAAATAATTTGAGAAGAGTTGTTTCATTTATGCCTCAATAGTTATTGTTTACATGCTCAAAGAAACTCACCTTAAAGCCCTACTCAAATTAAGGAATGATTCAGCTGTGACTAAACCCTGAAACTGAATAGCCACATTGCCCACAATGAATAAGCCCACTGACTTCTCTGCACCTGTGATGACTTACATGCACTCACAACAGTATAACTATTACTACATACAAAAACTGAATCTCATTAATTTAAGATCCCTGTTGTGACATATGACATGATAGCTTGTTGACATTTAAATGTAACCATAACTTTGAGTCTGGCTTAAACTATAGTAAGTGGAAACACTAATCTTTCAACAGTAATGTAGCTGCAATACTTGAAATCAGTTATTGTTGTTTACTGTGGTCAGCCTAATACCCTAATAATTAATGAACAAACAAAAAGAAAACAGAAGATTAACACTCTGGATACATGTGGCCAGCATTTTCCCAGTAATACTCACATACTGTAGTTAATCTGCCAAAACTGAGCCTAACACATTACTGAACTGAAAGATATCCATATGCACCATGCAGTAATGTACCCCATATGATTACTATGCGCACACATATGTGCACGCACCGTGATGTCCAGCTCTTGCATCAAGAGGAGGCCTGTTAGAGAGTTGTCAGCATTTCCTGATGTGCTTCAGATGGGGCTGGTTGTGATGTGGTCTCTACTAACTAGTCCAGTCAAGATGCAGCAAACAGACAATCAATGGGAGCATTTAACTTCCCAGTTAGACACTTAGACAGACAGGGACATCCAAGCCAGCCAGCAGGCCAAACGGAAACTCAGCTTGCCACAATGGGACATGAGACACTGTATATGCATCTGTAATGTAAAAGAGGGTAATCAGTTAACAACTAACAGAAGTCCCTGGATGCCATATGGCTTCACAACAGAGAGCACAAAGCTGGGCTGGGATGAGCTAAATTTTACTATATTATACCATAGAAATAGGAGAGAAATAGGTGGTCAGGGAAAAGCACTGCTGGTCCCAGAAGGTGCACAAACCTTTATCAGGGTACACGTTCGTATGTTTGATCCTTACACTTAGAATGTGAAGATCAAATGTAACACTGAGTGACTAAACAACTGTAAAAACCTTGCAGATCACAGATTAATGGACAAGATCAAAGAACTTTCATCCAAGCAATCTTATATACCTGTTCCAGTAAATAAAGACAGTTTGGTACCTGCAGAGTGAGCCGTTTAACAGCATCCCAGGCATGGGCGATGAGCTCCTTCATTCGTTCCTCTGAGGTCGTCCATGACTCCACAGCTGTGGTGTCAGGCATCACCCTCATTGGGATGGACAGTGGACGTGATTCTGAGGAAGAAAAAAGTGATAGCCATGACATTGCAATGAAGCTTTTAAACAATCAGCGCTATCATTTCTCATAGTGCGTATTTGTACTGCTGTTAGACTTGTTGACACATTTAGCTGACTCCTGAAGGAGCCCCTACCACCTTGTAAAGTCTTAAATAAAAACTGGGTTTTATTTATTAACGTGAGAAAATTTTGTCCTGCATTTATCCTTTATTTCACTCTCTTCATAATTCACTGTTATTTTCATTTACTGTAAAGTATCATGTTATATGATGTTTAACTGACACTTCATTGAGGTGATGTAATGTTGGCACTCAGGTTTCTTGTCTCCTACAGCAGGAGAGGGAACTATGAAACTGAGAGAATACACACGCGAACACACACACACATACACACACAAACTTCTAGACATGACATGTTCTGGTGTGCCTGCTGTGGTCCAGACGAGGGCTGATTGTCTGTGCTGACACTCATGGCAACAGTCAAGCACAAAAATGACACAGTAACAAGCATATTCAATTATCCTTTCTACTAAGTATATGAACTACAGCACACCTTCACTGTAAGAGTACCAGTTACTGCGTAAGAAGACGACAGGAAGCTTGAGACAGAGTGTGAGAAATATACATAGAGAGGGTGAATGAGACAGAGGCATAAGGGCATTCTAGCAGGTTAACCTGAGGTCTGTGGATGTTAAAGCCATCAGGGCGTCAGAGGTTAGGGAAGGGGGGGTGGGGGTCTCTCTAAAGACACATTAAGACATATTCCATGATTTAAAGGTCTGCCTTGCTCAGCAGCCCTATCCCACAGTTTTCAAGAAACAGCAGTGATGTCACAGCTGTACAGTGTGCCCTCAGACACCACGTTCCCAAATATCTCCAAATGCGTTAGCATGGCAATAACAGCATGTTGCTGGTGAAAATGACAAATAAGAAGGTTAACCCACATACATAGTATGTGTGCATATCACTGGGAGGCTAAGGCCACAGGTATATGGATGTTGAGCTGTGTGTGTGTGTGTGTGTGTGTGTGTGTGTGTGTGTGTGTTCGAGCGCACGTGCATAAGTGGAACACAACGAAACTGATTATTGGGTCTGGACTCTTGAACAGTATTTTCTCACACTCCAGGTGCCTCTGGCACTTAGGGACTATGAAATGGACTATTTGCCATGATTCCTACAATCAGTGTTGCACTTTACATTATTTTTTACATTTGGCAATTTCCAGTCTACCTCCCTCACTCTTATTCATCAGTTTAGTTTTTTTCTATCCTTTTAATACTTCCAGTGCTGTCCTACTAGATGCCCACAAAGTGAAAGATGGCAAAAATTGACTTTGACAGGTCAGATTGTGTTTCATGGGCTGACTTTCATTGAGTAATACGAATAGAGTGCAGCATAAACTGCTGTGATATCATTGAGTTGTCAATAGAGTTTTATTGTGAAGGGCTGTGTAAACGCTGGCGTTTTCCTGTTACGTGGCATTAGAAAGTATCTCATACTTTGCAGGGTATCAATATAGACAAGACAGAGGTGTGTAGCTACCACTGTCAGTCATACAGCTGTCTAGACTAAGGAGACATTACCCCAAGAACTGGGCTTTCCCTGTGTATGTACATATACAGTCAGGTCCATAAATATTGGGACAGCAACACAATTCTAACATTCTTGGCTCTATACACCACCACAATGGATTCCAAATGAAACGAACAAGACGTGCTTTAACTGCAGACTGTCAGCTTTTATTTGAGGGTATTTACAGCCAAATCAGGTGAACGGTGTAGGAATTACATTAGTTTGCAAATGTACCTCCCTCGTCTTAAGGGACCAAAAGTAATGGGACAGAATAAGAACCATAAATCAGACATTCATTTTTCAATACTTGGTTGCAAATCCTTTGCAGTCAATCACAGCCTGAAGTCTGGAACACATAGACATCACCAGACGCTGGGTTTCATCCCTGGTGATGCTCTGCCAGGCCTCTACTGCAACAGTCTTCAGTTCCTGCTTGTTCTTGGGGCATTTTCCCTTCAGTTTTGTCTTCAGCAAGTGAAATGCATGCTCAATCGGATTCAGGTCAGGTGATCGACTTGGCCATTGCAAAACAGTCCACTTCTTTCCCTTCATAAACTCTTTGGTTGCTTTTGCAGTATGCTTTGGGTCGTTGTCCATCTGCACTGTGAGCGCCGTCCAATGAGTTTTGAAGCATTTGTCTGAATATGAGCAGATAATATTGCCCGAAACACTTCAGAATTCATCGTGCTGCTTTTGTCAGCAGTCACATCATCAATAAACACAAGAGAACCAGTTCCACTGGCAGCCATACATGCCCACGCCATGACACTTCCACCACAATGCTTCACTGATGAGGTGGTATGCTTAGGATCATGAGCAGTTCCTTTCCTTCTCCATACTCTTCTCTTCCCATCACTCTGGTACAAGTTGATCTTGGTCTCGTCTGTCCATAGAATGTTGTTCCAGAACTGTGACGGCTTTTTTAGATGTCGTTTGGCAAACTCTAATCTGGCCTTCCTGTTTTTGGGGCTGGTTTACATC
>VVHJ01052555.1:10404-22820 GCA_015107715.1 Tylochromis polylepis
GGAAACAAAAAAAAAAAAAAAAAAAAAAAAAAAAAAAAAAAGCAACAAAAAATAATTTTCCAACCTTATTTGGAAGGAGCATTGAGAAAAATAACTGTCTGCTTTGACCTGGATCATGTGAGAGCAATGTAAAAAATTCCTTTGCAAATAAACAAGCGTTTTACATGTGAGCATGACACACAAGCCGAAGGCCATAAGCACTATAAATGGAGCAAGGCTTAAAAATTACACACTCATGTGTCTAGAGGAACCAAAATAAGGCTGAAGAGTATTTCACAAGGGAAGAAGTCTTTACTTTGTTGGAATACAATAGACATCCTTTTTTTAGGTCATCAAGCCTGTCTGACAACCATACAACAGCTAAATCTTTGTCTGAAATAACCGACAACCGTAGAAATCCAAATCAAGGCTGGTTTGTCCAGTTTCCCCATCTTCCTTTAACTGGATCCAAACACAATACAGTGTAGCCTATCACTGCCCCAATGAGATGCAAAGCAACACCTTCTAACAACTGATTATGACTTAGTAGGTTTTAAAGCAATCTTTCTCCTCGTCTCATGACAAAATTAAGAAAATTGAACTTTTCTCACCACAGGCCAATTAATTTAGCATGCAAAAGCACTGACATTACAATCAAAAACACACAAAAGATGGTCCCTAATACAGCTTAGTAAAGCTCCAAAGTTTGTTAGGTTCAAACCCAAATCAGAGAAATAATTACATGCAGACATTTTATCATTCACTGCATGATTAAAACACTCCAATTGTTGTGAGACCTGCTCAAATTAAATAATAAAATTTAATTTGGTTCATTCCCCATGTAGAATAAACCAAACCTTTTTTTGTAGATTTATTTGTTGCCTGGGGGGGAATTTTCACCCATAGTTGGTTTTGCAAGCATAACAGACTGCAAGTAGACTGTTATGCTACTTGCAGTTATGTTACTGTTATGCTACTGCAGCTAAGGTACTAATAAGATGTGCATTTCCCCAACTAGGGTTGTCACAATATTTATACACAACAAAATTATTGTGGCCAAAATATTTACTATAATGGTATTATCCTGATATCTGTCAACAGTAGAAAAATGCTATTGGTCAAATTCACAATTAACTCTTTGTTTTCTGTCTTTTTGGCAAATTAATGACTTGGCAATGTAAAGGCAATGTAACCAGATCTGTAAAAAACATACAAAAAGAGCAACCCTTTATAATATCATATGTTTTTCGTTAACATGATATTAATATTTAGGTTTTTTTTTCTTTCTTTTTTTTAAATATCTTGGTTAACATCAGTACTGGTATAGCACGGCGTTTTTTAAAACATTTTTCTGCAGTAATGAAAAAAAAATGGGTGTGGCAGACTGGTAACCACCCAAAAAAGTGTTGTCAAACAAGAACATGAGTTCACAAAAAAGTAAGCTCACCTATGCTTATCCAAGTGTGACTGACTCATTCTAGACCACAGGCTAGTGCAAAGGCAAGCTGATAGGGAAGAAGAAAGGGATGAAGAATAGGGAGAATGACTGGCAGCATGACTAATATCTTGAGGAATGCTAATATAACTATATAAAATTTTCTAAGTCAGCTTCCAGTCTTCAGGCTGTCCCACCCAATAAACACAGTAAGTCAAACACCTGACTGAGATTTAACTTTCTGTGAGGCAAAATTAAAAACAAGCACAGTTAAAGGCACACTGTAAAACAGCAGTATGGTGGAAAAGACAATTGCTGACAGATGACAATAACGTGCTGCTCTTCACATGAACTCTGAGAACACAGATCTACATAAAAAGAAAAAAGAAGTCAGACCGCCCGTCTCCTCTTTTGACATCCCAACTACTGAACACAATTCATAAAATGCTTTCTAAGTCTTCACATTCCTAGAATTGCTACTTCAGTGTCAAAATGTGTCCAAGGCACAAGACGAAAACATAACGTGTTGGGTTCTGCTCTTCACACAGCCCAGCTTAATTAGTAAAGCCAAACAAACTGAGGCTCAGACCTAACACAACTCTATTTCTGTACCCAGGCTCAGACACTCTTGTTACACACTCAAGAGCCCCTGGAATAGCACTCAAGTTACTGGGAGACTAACATGCCGCACTGAAAAGCATGCACAGGAATAAAATCACATGCAGCCAATTTTGAAAAGGCAGTTACTTTTCTTCAGAACAGATTGAACAGTTCAAACAAAACAGTGTGACAGTTACCGTTGCTTGAGGTCCCAAGAAAACAAGTTCCAGAGGTGCCTCTTAAAACCCCATCCATAATGAACACGAAAAAGAAAGAAAAAAGAAGAAGAATCAAGCCGCAAAAAAAAAAAAATTAAAAAAAAAATCCATTCAAGTGAAACACTGTCACAACTAGCTTCTCTCCTCGTGCTTTCTCTCTGTCCTCTATCTCTCTGTGTGTGCTGCAGCAATGGCAGCAGCTGCTGTTGGTAGTGAGGTGGGGAGCTGGAGGGGAGGGAGAAAATGAAATACCTTCTTTTCATTCTTGTCGTCCATAGGTATGCGTGCCGTACCCGGGATCCCTTCTCCCAGTAAAAAGCCCAGTCTTGTCATCAGTTCCTGAGTGGCAGGGGAGGAGGAGCTTGGCTGTTTCTCCGCTTGCAGATCTACAGATGAGAAGGGGAGAGAGAGAACGAGAGAGAGAGACAAGTGCTTAACATTAGCAGGCAGATTCCCTCTAACACTGGATGCCCCACACAGGGCCACGCTGCTGGCCCTGCCCTTCTCGGCACTGCTCTGAAATGCTATGCTGCACTCTCCCAGCTGCTGCTGATGTGGTGCAGACCCACAGAGGGTGAGGAAAGAGAGAGTGAGTGTGTGCGGTTACCACTGGTGTGTGTGTGTGTGTGTGAGTGAGTGAGTGAGTGCGCGCCCTACAACATGCCTCAAGTGCCAATTCCAGGGCTTTCTGGTTGTTTACAGCTCTCACTCATAGAGCCTCTGAATATCAATGAGTGGACCTAGGCTTCCTGCAACACAGCTTTAACTGTCTGTGGTCTTCATTCTCAAGCCTTAAAATTACTTTAGATTGCAATTTCAAGCTTGGGATGCCAACAACAAGGCAGAGACAACTTGTAATCTATCTTCTGTTTACAGAAACCGCCCATTTTTTATTTTTTTTTTGCATATTAAACCAAAAACAATGTAGACAAATAATAACAGTGTATGGAAAATACTGGGTTTATCATCAAAATCCATTGTGGATGGCAAATCAAATGTGGATGCTGCAATTTAGTGATGTCAAAAAGGCAAGCATACTCTGATGATGGAGATGGCGAGAGAGAGAGTGAGAATGTCTGAGGTACAAAAAGCTTATTATTCAGCTCTCTGGCAGCACCTCTTCCTCCTCTCCTTCATTTTCTCCTTTACCTTCATTCTTCCGCAGCTATTAATAATGTTGACCGTAAATCTGATTAAATACAAACAAGTCCAGTGGCATAATGTGCTGCCGAGCCCGAGTCAATTCAAAATCAGACCACCAGACAAACATCATTGGCATGCAAATGGCATACAAATGCCAATACACAGATAATGCATTACCTGTTAAAGTAAATACATTGTCATAATTGCCAGTCTTGCACTCAAAAGGTCATACAGTTCTCCAACCTGGTGAAATTACTGGATCATACAACCCAAAATAAAAGTGAAAAAAGGCCTAATCAGTGAAATGTGGGGCTGACAAATCCACTTTGAAGATGTCAATAAACACCTTAAAGTCATCTCCTCTTTCTATCTCGTTTGAAGTTCAAGCACTGAGCATTTTAAACACAGTCACACAATCCTGAAATCATATCCCACGTCATACTTCCTTAACTACAGGAACTCTTTACTGCTTAGTCGATCAACAGAAAAATAATCAGCTCCCTCAGTGACAGTTCATTGTTTTCCTAAGAACTCAACGGTGTCGTGATCCTGCTTCAGCTCAGTGAAACAAAAGAAGTTTCCTGAAGAAATAAACCTGAATTCTGCAAAGTTGTGACACGTTCTCACTGCTTTTGACATTTTAAACAATTCACTTTTTTTTTCCTTTTTTCTTTTTTAAATCATCAGTAGATCAGTCAATAATGTAAGTAATGACTACTTCTAATTCATTAGCTGGATTGGCTTTTTATCACTGAGAAGAGGCAAATTTTTTACCCAGACATGCAAAACTTGCCCAATTAAGCAAAATGTACAAACTGTGGCAACTGATCAAATACAGATTTAATAAACACTAAACTTTCTTGAATTTCCCTGGAAATGTAATAATAATTAAAATGCAAGCAGCTGGTGTTACTGTAACTACAAGAACGATTTAGTCAAAGAACACCCTATGCCAGCAATTTATCAAAGGCTTCGGTACAAAACCGAATTAGCCCTTATGGCCTGGCACTTTAGTCGTGTGCCTGCCTCCTTCAGCCAAGAACAAAATGTGTTAAACAAGATACATGCATCACAAGTGCTGCCAGACGAGTTCATACAGTATCCATAACTTCAGGCTGTGCAGAACATTTATGTTACCCCCTGACACATCTGCCCACCGGGTTGCCTTTTTGAAAGTGTATCTATCTTTTATGCATTTATTTATTTATTTATTATGTATTTATTTATTGGCACTGCCTTCAGGAGAAGTTGCTCTGTCCTTTAGAACTACTTTTAATTTAGAAAAACCTAAATATTCTACAAGCCCTAAATAAATAATTAAATAAAAATTCTGTTATCCCATAAGCCTACAAGTTTTATACTGAATAAATTGAAGCTTTTGTCTACATAGCAGCAGACAAGGAATGCTAACCTAATGCATGCTATACTTGCATCACCCTATCGCCATTGCAAATGCCATGAAGTGGGAACTCTATGCATTGAAATTCAATTCAATTCTTAATAGGGAATGTCACCCTGCTCATTTAAATGCTTGAGGGGAGCCTTTTAGAATCACTCAGGCAAAGATGCCGCTCAGTCCTGAATGCACATTACAATGATTATATAAGTCAATTCTGAGCCTCCACACAGCAATATTATCAAGTGTAAAGAAAATAACATAGAAGATCATTTCCCACTTACCACAACATCCACACTTCAACTTGATAACCCCACTCTGAACAGGTATCATCAATGCTGAGTGCCTGTTGTGGTCTAATAATTTCAAGTATGCGTCCACATATTGTGTGCGCTTCATCAACTTTTAGTAGATGGTTACAGATATTAATCATTTGACAATAAAAATGGCAATGGATCTGGGGTCTTTAAAAGGGGGCACCTTGCACATCACACATTTATGGCTATTGTACATTAGCAGGCAGTGACAGGTTGTTGTTTTTTTAAATTATTAGCCTGTCAGAGGCATGTCTTTTGTTTTTATAGTGGCTATCAGCAGCTAGGAATAAAATGCTATGAGACTAACAGCTTTACAGGTGCAAACCATGTGAGGAAAATAGAAACATGCCAGAGAAAACAACTGTGAAACATAGTTGAAATCTTCACCTTCTGGAGATTAGTGCAAAATTGCTAAAACATGTTGCTGAAAAAAGAGGCAAAACTGTATTTTTGTGCACTCTGGCTTTAATGATGTAAGCTGTGAACTGGGAAAGATCCTCGGTTCAATTCCAGGAGGAGAGACACATCCCTTTGGGGTTGTGTCAGGAAGGGCATGTAGTATTAAAAAAAAAAAAAAAGTACAAATTAAAATACCAACCCTCGTACGATTAAGGGAGGAATCGAAAGTAGCTTTTTCTTGGAATCGATAGGTTCTCATAAAATCTAGTTTGATTTTTACTCAAAATTACAGGCATACATCTGTCAAACAAGCTTATTCAATCAGACAGAGACTCATTTATACTTGAGAAAAACTCGTCAATTTAGTAACTTGTAGGATCTCTCTGAGCAGCAACAACCTCCATCAGAAGTTTCCAGATGAATAATGACCAATTTTGGATCATTGCTACCAACAAAAAAATGGTTCCGTTTATCAATATTTCCGTGATGCCGTCATTGATCAGCTGCCTTCAGGCCATGCAGCACTCATCTGTCTCATGGGATAAGGTCAAGACCTTGACTTGGTTATTGTAAAATATATATTTTTTATATATTCTAACCTTCTTGTTATTGATTTTCTTGTACGCTTAGGTTCACTGACTTGTTGCATAATCCAATATCTCAGACTTCTCCCCCCGACATTCTCCTGTAAAATTTCTTCATACAATTTTAAAGTTTGTTGCTGCCTCAATCACTCCAAAGGTTTCCTGCCCCGAAGTAGCAAAGCAGCCCCAAACCAAAATGTTCTCTCCACCATGCTTAACACTTCAGTTGAGGTTTTGGTTGTTGGTGTGCAGAAACAAATCCACATAAATGTTTAGCATTGTTTTTGCCAAACAGCTTGACTTTTGCCTCGTTCACGGCACATCATACCTTCATGTGCTTTTATTTCACACTGCACTGTGAATGATTACTCTTGCGTATTTAATACAGACATGAAAAGCGCAGCTGTGTGTGTGTGTGTGTGTGTGTGTGTGTGTGTGTGTGTGTGTGTGTGTGTGTGTGTGTGTGTGTGTGTGTGTGTGTTTTAGTTTAGTGAGATGTGTTTGTCCATAACTGTGAGATGAAGAACAGAGTACATGCTATGAGTGACCAATGCTGAAGCCCTGGCAATTCCAAAGGGTTTACAAAGTTTTCTCGTAACTGCAATATAGTGTAGGAACTAATCCAGTTTGTTGACTCAGTTTTTCCTTCGCAACTTTTTCTTTTCCGTCATTGGATTAAATCGATCACCCAGCTCTTTATTACTGTGCCCTGACAAGACCACTCCATCACAGGTTCTTCAAAACCACTTAAAACCACACGCCTCTGAGGACCAATCAGCAGCTCCAGAATGGTGCCGGGGTTGTTAAAGACCTGACATGAATACATCATAAGAAACAGAAAGACTGACATAATGATACGACATAGCACATACAAATAAAACCTTCACGGGCCAAATCAATAAAACCCTTTTAACCCATGGTCTCTCTGGAAAAATCAATACACTGTGCCAAAAAAAATTGTTTACTTGCACAGCCAACTTCACCCACAGCTTGACACAAAACCTTCACTTTGCAAGCGAGTTTTGACATCATCCATCATGTGCATGCATCTATTAATAAATATAAACACATCACATTTACTGAATTAATAAAGCTGAAGGTTTGCTGATTATACTAGCGTGTCAACAACTTCTAAATGGATTCTAGTTGAATGGCCTCTTTTACTCACTTTTCATTCTGTTTCTAAATACGAAACAGGAAATCCCAGCTCCATTTCATTTTCATAGTTGTCATCACCACCTACTCATTACTCTCACCATTTTGTCAATTAACCATTGACAAAAGTGGCAGACAAATACATTAAAATGATAACAAATGTGACAGGCAGGCAAAAAAAAAAAGAAGAAAGAATTAGATGTGACTCATGAAAAGAAAATAATGGCATACGTGCTGTTTTGCCCTTACTTTCTCACCTATAAGCTACAGGGAAGTACTATCTGTTGTTGGGTGTCTTGCTGCAGGGCATCTCAGCTGTGGCACTGGTTTTTCTTCCAGATTTGTCAAGCCTGCTCATGGATGAAATGAGCCTTCTTTCAGTTATAAACCACATTCTCCACTGGCTGTAAAGTAACAGCAACTAAAGCCTTACAGGACAGCCGTTTCCTTTAGCATAATATACTCTAGAGTCTTTATCAATGCCTTGAAATGACTTACAATGAGCTGACACTAAATAAATAAAACTGAAAGGAATGTTACTGGTGTCATAATAAGCACGCAAATAACCACTGTTACTAGTGATTATTTCCCATTCATTTCACATGAAATATCCTTAATGTTTAGGCGGTTGATTGTTATGACAGCTGTAGGATGCACTTAGATACTCGCTGAAGTTAATTTATGGCTCCTGTTCAATAACAATCCAGAATTAAGATCATTTGAGTGTTACTGTAGTATATGTAAAAAAATAAATAAATAAAGAGGAAGAATGCAAAAAAATTGAAGCAATGTTATGAAATAATGAGAAACTAGTGGCACGGCACACCTGAGGAAACTGATCCCAGGCAGTAGTGAGAAATCTGACATACACGCCATTCTAGTCTGACAGCAAGTGAAGAACAAAAAAACTCCTGGTTTACGTCCTCTGTGACCCCTGCCAAAGGTTTTCAATTTGAGATACTTAAAATCTGTGAGAAACAGACAATTTTTCTCTCTCATTGTTAATTATATCATGAAGCTTATTGAATTTACAAAGGACTTTTTAGTACTAGATTAGAAAAACGTCAGAATGTGGTTTAGCAGCTTCTCAAGGAAAACGTACTGCTATGATTTAGTTATTTAAATGCTATCAGTAGCAGAGTTCTTCTGATTGCTGTGTTAAGATGATATAATTAGAAGATAACTCGACTGTTGCTGGTCTTCTTTGCTGTTTTCAAAGGTTAGGTCTGGTCTTGCGTCATGTTAATGCTTGGCTGTTTTATGTGGGCACACCAGGTTAACTACACATGTATCCCAAATACATACTGAAGATGTACAAACACATTGAAGAGTTATTCTTTTCTTCTCCTCCTTACAGAGATATGCCAACATACACCAATCAGACATACCATTATGACCACTGACAGGTGAAATGAAGTGGCTTACCTGGGGAACACCTGGCACCGGGATGCACTATGGGAAGAAGGCAAGCCGAGAGAGGTGGTATGATGCTTTGGGCAACGTTTTGCTGGGTAACCTTGGGTCCTGCCATCCACGCGGATGTTACTTTGACATATACCACCTACCTAAGCACTGTTGCAGACCACCCTTTCATGGAAATCATATTCCCTGATGGCTGTAGCCTCTTTCAGCAGGATAATGTGCCCCGCCACAAAGCAAAAATGCTTCAGGAATGGTTTGAGGAGCACAACAAAGTTCGAGGTGTTAACTTAGCCTTTAAATTCCCCAGATCTCAATGCAATCGAGCACCTGTGGGATTTGCAGGACAAACAAGTCTGATCCATGGAGGCCAAACCTTGCAACTTAAAGGACTTAAAGGATCTTTTGCTAACATCTGGGTGCCAGATACCAAAGCACACCTTTGTGAAGTCCATCCCTCAGTGGTTTGGGCAGCAAAAGGGGGAACAACACAATGTTAGGCTGGTGGTCATCATGTTATGTCTGATCGGTATAAATCAGTAATTGAAAGGTCAAATAAATGTATTTTTAAAGATAATTGCCACGGTAATACAGGTTATCTATCAGGACATTTTTAATAATCACTAAGCTCTGCCAATTATAATTTATGTGCAAAGGCAAGTAAAACCTTTGGAAAGAGGTAAACAAAATGTTAATTAGCCACTTTGTTTTAGAGTGCTATAATATTCCAATAATGAGATCCTAGAAGAGTGAAACAATTTGCAGACCTCTGCAACATCCTAATAATCCCACATTACAGGAGCAGTCAAACCCTAGGGTGACAAATGTGTTTGAAAACAAAACAAAAACAAAAAACTTTAAAATATAACAAATAATTAGAGCAGGAACCAATTATTCACATTCAATTATTATTACTCACACACACACACACACACACACACACAAATATAATTTGCGACAACTCAAACATGCACATTTTATTTATCCCATCAACTCTACAAAAGTTTAAGGGAGAATTAAAAAGGCTTTGGGGTAATCCAGTGGATGGGACCTCTTCACACTACATTATATTACAGTCCTAATTGAAAGTCTGTATATACAAAGAAAATAAAAAGCTATTAAGAGAGTCCAAGTTCTAACTTATCTAACAAGGCTATAGAGTGACTAGATGTAAAATAGTTGGTGAGAGGGAGTAAAACTGGCTGGGAAAAGATGTCTGTAATATAGCAAATATCCTGTAATTTCACACTGGCTCTAATATCATCCAGAAATGATGACTATAGTCAGTCAGGAACATTACTCTCAAGGCTGTTATTAACTCTTCTCGCCTTGATTAACCCAGTTTATTAATTGGTACCACCTGGATGGACCTCATCTAAGTTTATGATTTTATGTACGAAAGGGGAGCCACACTAGCGCTCCAGTCATATGACATCTGACATTTTTGTCAGTTACACATTAGGAAAAATAGTTTTATTTGTCTAAATGGAAGTAGAGAATAAGTAAAATGGCTACCCAAAGAAAACCCTCCCTGTTCTAGGTAAAGTATCAGATTCGTCCTTTACATCTTACGCTACCCGGGAGTTACGGAAAACCAGGGATGTAGCTGGAACCACTTTGTTATTCCAGTAACTGTACAGCAAATGGAGGCAAAAACAAAACAACATCGTTATCTGCTGCCGGAGGAAGTTTATGAGCAGGTGTGAAATAGCAGCCGTGTGGTTCCGTGATAGAGGAATGAAGACGGAAGGAGGAGCGGAGGAATGGGGGGGGCATCACTAGAACAGACTGGCTCTGCGGAGCTGCCTTAGCTCACTCACTGCCAAGAAAACAATCCAGCCGGTGCTCATTAGCAGCTGGAGTTTCATTACCACAACAGTGGAGCCCGTTTAATGAACCCTCAATGAGAACATGCATCCTGCTTCCCCATTCGAGTTCAGAAGTACAAGGTGACGTGCCCCCCTGAAGCAAGTTGAGCGGTCTTATAGCACATTCCAGAGTTAGAATCTGCTGCAGGCGCAGATGGAGCGTCCAGTGAGACATTACATGAGGTCAAGACTATAGATAACAACGTATCTGGGGCGGGAGACAGCATAGAGGTAGTAATCATAGTATGACTGACATCTCAGCTGGACACCATATGCCAGCTGTTATTAATGTTGCTGCAATGGCAGATACAGATGGCATTTCATTAACTATTAGACCAACAGAGCCGAAGCTTCCTCACGCGGTGATTCAGCCCCTTGGGCCAAAGAGATTGTGCTCTAAAGATCCTGCAGAGATGAGCAGACCACTCTAATCAAGCTTTACGATTTAGTGCAGGAAAAATAAAAAGTAAAAAAAGGGTGAAAAGATTAATTTAATCAAAAAGCTAAAGAATGAATGAACAATTAACATGATCTGCTACAGAACTATCACTCTGTGACAGCCAAAACAAAAATCACACCACATTAATTTCCGTCTCAAAGTTACTATTCTCCCAAAGAGCAAATTATGAACAAAGGCTGGCTGAATATCATTATGAACTGGGAACAATTGGCCATGATTATACAATTTCACAAGTGTATTCATAATTGATGAAATTTAGCCACTGCATAAGATGTGATTTGTTGGTTTAGTAATAGAGTGCAAAGAGCACCACAAAGGGTGACACGGCCTCCAGAAAGTGTTAACAAATGAGTAACACACGCAGTGCAGATGAAATTAAACTAAGATTACTACTGGTTTATTTTAAAATGGAGCAAGCTTCATATTATACCCAGATGGTTTAGGAGGTGCAAATTCACAGAATGTTTAGCCAGATAAGTCTGACCATTGTTTTAACACTGACAAGATAATAAATACATGAACAAACAGGTGTTAAGTGTTTGGACTCTGGTCTTACTGGAGCTGTAAAATGAGGGATTTGAAGAGAGACATAATTGTGGGAGAGGACAGGACCTGTGGTTCAGTCTTGACTGACAGAGACAGAGACAGGACTCCGAGAGCACAGCTGAAACAATTCTGTCGACCATACTGTTGGCTGCCTGTTGCAAACGCAGTCAAGCATGCAAACACACACATACATAAACAAAGACAAAGGCAACTGCGGACACTCGGGCAAAATAAAAATACCCTCTGCATTTACACACAGGCACAGGAAACATAACCCTTTCTCAAAGACAGCGCCATGTGAGATGACTCTTGAGTAGGTCAAAAGCATGTTTCCTTTCTTAGCCTGCAGCCCATCCTGCTCAGCCACAATGCAGAGCATGAAAAATGACAATGCTTTGAGCCTGACTCAAAAGACGAACAAGTTAAGTAACCATGGAACACAGGGACAAAACTCACACTGCATTAAAAACTGTAAAAAGAAAATTACATTCAACTTTTTTGAAAATCATACAAACAGCCTCAGCTGCACTAAAGACTTGTCTCTGTCTACAGATGTGGACATGGCTCTGGACACTCAGGACTTGATTTGTGCCGTAAATGACACAGTCCTCATCCTGCAAAACTCTGAATGGATTTTCTGACTCAGATTCTTCCGGCAGTCTCTCAACAATCTGATGCTGACCTTGTTATTAAAGAAGCAAAGTCGTCTCATCCTGCTTCAACAGTTTACTCTGTCTGAAATAGAGGACAACAGAAGCTGAAAGATGCTCAGTGTTAAAAAAAAAAAAAAAAAAAAAAAAAAAAAAAAAAAAAAATAGAAGAGGAAAAAAAAAAAAAAAAAAAAAAAAAAGAAGGAGAAAAAAAAAAAAAAAAAAAAAAAAAAAAAAGTGGTCCCCC
>VVHJ01052555.1:22840-43723 GCA_015107715.1 Tylochromis polylepis
AAAAAATGCAAAAAGTTAAAAAAAAAAAAAAAGAAAGAAAGAAAGAAAAGCAACAATCGGTATGTCCTTCTCACATGTGACCCATGGTGCATATGCATGAATGTGTCCACATGGGAGAAAGCATTCAAAAAACTGTAAGGTGGGCCTCACTCTGCTGCATCTGGGCTATCAGAATTAGCCACCATTAGTGCCTGATTATGCACGATTAGTTGATGAGCTGTTATATTCTTATAATTTCTCAGCTATACCTTTTTTTTTTTTACCTGCCAACTACAGCTGTGAGAAGAAACCAATGGAAAGTTTCTTCTTTCCTATCAGCTGATTGTCTGCAGTATTTACTGACTAAAATTGTGCACAGAACCAATAAAGGGAAGACGTAAGTAGATGTCTGACCTTAAAAACGGACCAGTTATTTCTTCAGCTGTCTGAAAGCTCAGTCAATATTTGAAAAACCATGTAAAAATAAATAAATAAATGAATATATATCACTCTCAGAGAACAGAATAAGACAGAAATGCCTTAAATGACTGGGACCTTTTATACCAACAGTTGTATGTGGTGCAATAAAAATAAACTACATACAACTGGGCAGTGTCCTAAAAGCAGTCACTTCTAATTTGTCAGAAACTGACCAGATCTCTATCACTGGGAGCAGACCCAAAGAATAACATAATGCAAAATTCAGTTAAACTGTTGGATAGTCGTAGCTCATTTCTTGCAGTAAAATGATTCTATATATGTATATCTAGTAACAAAAAGATACTTTGGAGGCCTGCACATGTACATCTGCCACACGCATGAGATAATAGCTTCAGTACGGAAAGCCCTGTCACAGTTTTTCATATGTCATTGCATCAGAGATGTCATTCTTCAATGGTGTATTTTTGTCATTAATATGCATTTCAATCAAATCAAAATCAAAAACGTGTCCTAAAAAAAACAAAACAAAGAAACTTGTGAAAGTGTTCAAACCATTATTTAGTACTTAGTACGTGTGCAACAAAACTCATATTGAGTAGATTTTCTGTGCTGCAGAAAAAAAACTAGATTTTTTTTTTTTAATGTTAATGGGCATATTCATTAGTGTCAAATTTAAGGCACACAGATGCTTACCAGTGTCTATATAACATAAAGACAATTTTTAAAAAAAATAAGGTTTTAAAAAGTTCAGCATATTTCTGATTCATTTAAGACAGCAGAGCAATATCAGTTTTAGAACTACACAAAGGAATCCCATCTCTCTCTCTTTTTGTCACAGCCATATTTTTTTAATATTACTTTATTCTAATTTGTTAGAGGACAAAGTGACCGGTCCCTTAGCATTTGAGTTGGACTTGAATTATACAGCACAAGCAGAGAAGTGCAGGTTTAAAGCCAATAAACAAAATGTCCAACTTCCTAATCTAATCCTAGTATTATGCTATAGTTTCACTCCACAAGCATCACATCCACTTCTGACAGTAACGCTATTACAAGATATTCCAAATAGATTAAAGCTCAGCATCTGGAATGAGGGGCAACTTCTGGAGCTGAAAAGGTGCGGAAGAGAAAGAAACTGTAGTTCTGCTTCAAAAGAGACTTAATTCCTATAGACCCCATTTCTTTACACCAAAACAGTTTTGTCCTCTGTGAATGAGTTTGATGAGTTCAAGAACTTCAACAACGCATCCATCTTTTATACTGTTTATGGTTTGGAAGCATCTGAAGGTTCATCTTATCTCACTGATTGAGTCTCTCGTAACCGTCTCTGGGATTCGTACCTTCCTGAGTTCTTCTTGCCCCTGCCGCTAACAGGAACACCCAATCTAATCTGTTGCTGCCACCTTCATGCTTAACCACACTGAAGGTATTTGCCAACTGATGACGGTGCCCAATGGGGTGTTGATTGTGGATCATGTTCGGCAGGCAGTGCTCGGAGTTCTCCGTAACGATTTCAGTGTCTGTTTTGTCAGACAGGAGAATGTTTCTCCTCATGCTCTCAGAGTCTTTTAAATGCCATTTGAGAAGCTCCAAATAGGCTGTCATGCCTGTGCTCAAAGTGCAGCTGCTCTACAATAAAGGCCTGATTGATGAACTGCAGCTAAGATGGTCATCCTTTCCCCCCGATCTCTGCAGAGGACTGCTGAAGCTCTGTGGGTTTTGCCAAATGACCTGAAGAAGACCCTTCATGCTCAGTGTCCAAGACTGGTGGGACAACCCGTTCAAGGAAGGTTCCAGATGGCGCCAAAATTCTTCCTTTTTAAAACATACTGAGATTCACTGTGCTCCTGGAAACATGCAGATCTCTGGAAGCAGTTTTCTCACAGTGGTCCACAGACGTACTCAGACTTTATTACAGGTTTTCATTCATGCATGAAGTGAAGTGTGGGATGTTCATATACACATGTGCATCTTTAAGCTGTGGCCAGGCAGCCTACAGCCAAGATCTAAACACACTTGAGAATAACTGAAGAAAAACGGAAGGACATGACCATAATTTTTAAAACAACAACAACAACAACAACAAAGGGCCTTAGTACTTTTATGAAAAATAGATTTTACTGTTTAATTTTTAGCAAGTTTTCACTTTTTCATTTTTTTTAAGTTACTAAATGGTTATTAACAGGAAAAAGGCCAACTTAATCCACTTACACATCTGTGCTAAATTCTATGTCATATTATTCTCCCATGAAATTGGAGACGAGTTCATACTAAATACACAAGTCTCTGCTGTAAACCCAAGTAGTTTAACATCGCCTCCCCTTGAGCATTTTTTTTTTCACTGCATCATTAAGCAATGAAGAGGAAGGAGGGTAAGATTAGATAAGGAGGCGTGGGGAATAGTGGAAAGGTGTTGAGAAGAGTAATAGGGTGTTGATTGTGGAACGACATTTGCATTTGTGCTCAAAAACATTGGTTTATGACTTATCCAGTGATAAATTTCTGCTCAGTCACACAAGCAAGGACTCCTTTTGGAATTGGTAAATAAAAGTAACAGTACAGAAACTGACAAGGTAATATTCATTTACCGTCTGCTATCTGCTGGTAGCCTACTCTGAGCTCTGTGTTAGTTGAACGTCAGACACACCCTCGTGCCTTAGTATGCGACAGTCAGCTGTGCTGAGTTACTAAATTCTATGTATGTTATGTGAGCCATGCACAACAATAGAGCGCTTTTTGTGTATTGCCTTCTGCTAAAGATAACACAGCTTACATCTCCACTTAAGCCTATGGGAGGAATTTGAGCCCAGTCTTCACTGCTGGAAATCTAAACAGAGCACTTAGGGGAACATTACCCCCTACACACAAACACAACGCCCAACACAAGTGAGAATAGGCAGTAATAACGCTGAAAGCACATCTCACAAACATGTGGAAGCACAAAAATTTTCATGTATAGTTCTTGAGAAATGAAAGCCCCTGTCCCTATTATGCCCTGAAATCCGCAAATCCAGCACTTTGCTCAGACAATATGTCCCCACAAACTGGAAAACTGACTCCGCTGTAATCTAAACACACAGTTTAGAATAAACACAGCACTACTGAGTGTTTGTACGGGGCTCACATGTACTGTGTACTTAAACTGAGTCATCAGTAACTGATGCTACCCCTAAATAACAAAGCCCCGCTCTCAAAAGCCACTAACAGCAATGAGGACCCCAGGCAACAACATGCATAATTTTCTCTTATGGCAGTTTTTAAGTGCACTTTCCCCCTCACCCCCAGCAAAAACAGGCATATTTACAAAATTACAAATCAAAAGTAAAACTCACCATTGTGGGACGACTCCTTGTTATCTGTCGCTTTCCTCCGAGTTGACACGATGGCATCAGAAGGCACGCGAGGGCTCTCTACATATTTGGGCTTCCTAACTGGACCTGCCAGCACGAACAGAAGATACAGGGAGAATGAGAGAGTGAGAGAGCGCGTGCATCCGACAGAGAGTGAGAGAGGGAAAGAAATGCAAAAGAGAACGAGGGAAAACGGAGAGAGAGTTCTCACAGGATTAATATGTTCCAGATGGCACTGGAGATGAGAGGTAGTGGTGTCTTAGTTGGACAGGCTTGGCTGCACTCCGTAGCTTACATAAAACTCACTCACACACTCTCAGACAGCTCCCTGCGTTGATAGCAGCTCTGGTCTGTCTGACAACTCAGAATGCTGTCTGCATTGCTGGAGACTCTCGGTAAAAAAGCGGCTAGCTGGCTCTGGAAATGTAAACTACAGCAGGAAACCACAACAATTAGCCTCTAAGTGAACTAAAGATCCTTGCTCAAGCACACACGTGCATTGTTGGAAATGCAAGAGAAGAAAATTGCCAAACAGACAAAGAGTTTTCCTCTCCATTATTTTATCTGCCCCTTGAAAGTGTGTCCTTGTATTGTGGCAACAATAGTTGCATCTTTTGGCTAGATTGACCGCAAAGTGTCCAACTCTAATGATGTATCTGGGACAACGGTACAGCCCTTAGAGGAACGTCATTGTGCGTACAAGGCGATGACTTTGGCTAGTTGCTCTGTTCCCTGCACTCACACCATGACAGTACTCCGACCCCATTTCCCATAAAGGTAGGACAGTGTGTGAAATGTAAATAACTAAATTATTATATTATTTAATGCAACCATTTTAAATGTTTTACACCACTGGCATTCTCATCCTCATAGATGCACGGCTGCTTGTGCAACATTTATCCTCTGCACGAAAAAAAAAAAAAAAAAAAATTCTGTAAAAGCTGCCTTTTAACCCTGCTGAGAGTAAACATGCTGTTTTTTGGAGCAGCACTGCAGCAAAGACCTACTGATCTTTCCTAAAAGTGCCAATATACTTGTTTATACACATGAGACCCAGCAAACAAGCTTAGTTAAATACATTTTTAAGTTCTCTACTTGGAACTCACAGCGGTTACATTTTTTTTTTATCTTAACAGAAGATCAAAAATGTAACCGCAAAAAAATTTGAAAACAGGAGGTGACTGTGTTATTTAGATCTGTAAATCCATAAAACAGCATGCCCCCACTCTTTGCAACTACTTCAGCCTTGACCTCCTGCAAGTAAAACCTCCTCCTCCCCCTCCTCCTCCTCCAGGCTCTTATCAGATAACTGTATGTGTAACCCCAGTCATAATATAGAGAACAGACAGGAGATCAGAGACTGCGATTTTCACATTACCACATTCAGTCACTCCCAACCCCAAACAATTCCTGTGAATCAAATGGAGCAATTTATAAAACCACTTCTGCTTGATGCACAGTGCCATCTATGGATATGCAACTTGAAATGCATAGGGAGAAATGGTGGGTTTGATACCTCACATGAGCAATCTGGGTGTTCTCGTCTGTCACTAGAAGTCTTGACAGAGAAGTTAAAGAACTCAAAGTAAAAGTCCAAAACCAAATGGAGCATCCATTCAGAAAAGATGAGCAGAAGCTGTCCCATGTAGCAAAGAAAATGTTTTAAAGGTGATGATGATTTTTTTTTAAAGCACTATAATCTAAGGATTGGCACTCAAAAGCAATGGGATGTTACAGATTTGTGCAGACAGATGGGTTAAAGCCTGAAGGGACTGGGTTAGTGAAGCATTTAGAAAAGCGATCAAAGTCAGCCTGTTATTTGGGAGACAAAGCCAAAGAGTATCCTGAAAACCTCCATTCATCTGCAGATGGTCAGGCACAACCTATTACCCAGGAGTCACATGGCTCCAATTAAAATGGGACTACAGGGACAGAGAGCGTTGTATGTGAGACACACACTTAGTTCAGGTAAATATCTTGGATGAAAAGTGAACTGGCTAATATGTTCCACTGACTGTATTTCATATAAAACAACAAGGGGCATAGTTTGAGTAATCTAAACCATATGCTCAAGTTCAGATTCAGTTTACACAAACTGCCAAGAGGAGCACAGGATCCACACAAGAAATGACAAACATGTGGCTGGCCATCATGGATAATTTTAGGCCACATCTAAGGGCTGATAATGCAGAGAAATGGCAAAAGGTCTTCCGGCATGACTCAGATGTCTGAGCATCAGACAAGGCACAGAAGAATTTCCTCTCGATTCAAAATCTCATCTCAAGATTTAACAGGTTTCCATTAACGCTCCGCACTGATGAAGAAGCAATTGCCATTTATAACAGGCGTGAAAAGGTCACAGAAATTGAACCCTTTGATATATGACCTCATGAAGGACAACGAAAGAAAGGCAGAAATGAGTTGCACTCTTACTTGCATCAATTTCAAAGGGTATATGATTAATCACAAATGTAAATGTATTAATTGTAAAAAGAAATGGACAGGAAATTGTAACAAGGGAGGATGTGATGATTTTTCCAGGGAGCGATATCACCGAGCAATCAACTACGCTATAGCTCCACATCACATCTCAGAGCGAGACACAACAAATCCAGAACACCTCATGAACCCCGGACAAAAGAAAGCCATCTCATTCCGATGCCTTCGAAAAACAACAGGGAAAACCAGCAGACTGGTTCAAAAGTAGGCTGCGACTAAGGGAGAGAAAAAAGAAACTGGAGTGGTGTGGAAAGTAGCATGTGGTCAACAGCACCCAAATATAACTATGTATAAAACAGAAGCAGGACGACAACATTTGACCCTCATTTTTTTCAAATCATGCCAAAAGTGCTTTTTCTTTGTATCTCTGTTGATTATTATGAAGTTCACACACTGACAATCAGAAAACCCTATGAACATTCCTGCCTAAAACCATAATAGTCCTGCACATGACATAAAAAAATAATAAATCTGATCCAGTAGGAGATTGACTACACAAGACCTCTGAGGGCACCCGGTAATATCTCACACCAATAGTTTCTTTGAATCCATTAAGTTACACGTGATTCAGTCTACAACCAATGAACAAAGTTCTGAACATGAATGAGAAGAAGTTGTATAGCGATGATAGTCTTTCTTCCTCTCTGGAGGTCAACTTCATGCTGAAGGGCCTCTGCAACCAGAACCTCCAACAGGTTCATCTGCACAATAAGTCCAAGGCTGTGGAGCTGGAGTCCATTCATGAGACACATAATTCTATTAACTGTTTTTAAAAGCGTTTGTGTTTCCAAGTACGAAGTACATGGTTATTAAACTTTACAAAAGTTTAATTTGATTAGAAGAAGAGAACTGTGCTTGCCTGTGTCTCCTTTTTTAGTCCCTTTTTTAAACTTTTCTAAACTAGCACAAAGACTAAGGAAATTTCCATCTGATCGATTATTTCTTTGTTGTAACAATGTCTGTGGCCAATAAATCTTATACCGTTGGAAAGCCTGTTTATTTCCCCTTAATGGTGCCACATTTGTAAAGAAAATTAATTTGTGGGTTGAGCAGCAGAGTTGAGTTTGTGGGTTACGCCCATGAAAAACTTGCCAAATCTTCTCTGTCAATGCCAAACAGCTCATTCGGCTGTTGGTGCCGTTTATTAGTTTGGATGATTGAAGTCTGAAGGAAAAAAAAAATGTCAGTTTAACAATTTATTCATTCAACAAATAGGGCCACACTGACAAAGACTGACCAAACACAAATTTCCTTACTTTAAGTTTATTTGTTGACTGGCAAATATGTTATGTCAGTTTAATTTGCTATATCAAATAAATTGCCAGGCCAGGTTTAGCCCACCTCTGAATAAATATAAATGAAGGCTAAACAAGCAGGGAAAGTAAGTATACAGAAGTTAGGTGAAGATATGTTTTAAGGATTTAAAAAAAAAAAAAACTGATAAAAACAATCTCTCTGGGGTAATGGAGTTAGGTGAGCTGTGACTGCAGAGCACCCACTGGTTGGTATTCACTATCAGACTCAGGAATCCATAACCAGCAAGCGATCAGTCAGCAGGCACATGCACACATTTATACACATACCGGCCTGTCAAATACCTATCACCAACAACTTACAATGTCCAGTCAACGCCACTGAAAGGGAGGATTGTTCATAGTTAGGAAGTGATCAAGAAGCTTTCCCAGCATTCTTCAAGATGGACTCTGACTTCTTCACATTTCAGCTTATCAATGAGACAGTGTGTCCTCTTTGTGCAGCCGAGGAGAATGAACTCAGTCCCACAACGTTCGTCTTTATGCTCCAAATGTGACGATGAGCTCAACTCAAAAGCGAAAACTAATATATGCTGGAAAGATGATGTTAGCTGAGACTGGTATTCTGAATTCTGCTTATTTACTCCGTGTCTAATGTACCCAGTCTTTTTTGACATTCGTACCAAACTCTCAAACCAAAAAAGTTGATGAAGTATTAAACGCATGTTGTTTTAGGAACTTAAATCACAAACTTATGATTCCTTTTTCTTCTAGTAGTCAGAAATATTAGTCCTCTCTGGTTAATATGATTTTTGTATTGTACTACAAAACGCATGTTTAATCATCACTACTCTCAGACATCCTGTTCCATAAAGTGATTTTAAATGTGCATTAAGTGGAATTTACGCCTCTGTGTTAAATCTACACCACAACTGATATATTGGCTGATATTAGTCGAATTTATGTCGGATTATGTCGAATTTTTAAATGATTTTAAAAAATAAAATAAAAATAATCGGTATTCGTCTTAACATCGTAATCAATGCATCAGTGCAGCCTGCAACAACTGGCTGTTGGCCCATTTAGTACCATCAGTTCTTCCTTTGTATGTCCATCTACTTCTATCTGTCAAGGTTTTTCAACTCAAAGAGAATGAATTCACTTGAAGAGAGACACTCTATCGCCAACTAGTGTTCTGGAGCCATATCTGCAGTGTAAAGGAGGCACGCCAGGCAAAAATATAAATACTGGCAGCATAAGTGTCTGCCACTTGAGTAAGCTAAAGCAGAAGTATAAATCACACGTTAGTCTCCACTGTGCATACATTGTCAAATATCTTTTCCTTTTTAGCAACCATTACACAATCTATTATAATACACAATGACATCTTGCGCACATCTCAGCACTCCTGAGCAGCAGAGGAAGCTGTGACAGTTTATCCAGCACTGATTTCTGGGGCAGTAGGTGAGTTGAAATTTCACTGCAGATGAAAGAAAGAGGGGACTGCATGTGATAAGAAACTAAAGCTGTGGTCTAGTCAAGTGCAGTCAGGTGGAGGACTGGATAGTGCTTCTCATAGGGCGCTCATCAGAAGAACATTTCAAAGGATCCCTGTAGCCTCACAAGGTCTTTTACAGCTCAGCTCTCGGAAAGGCATCAATATTCCCCCAGGGCTGTCTGGTAACTGTCAAAACCCCAGAGTTGACTTCAGGAGAGCTCACCTCAAAGGGGCTACAGCTAGCTTTGAAGAGAGTTTCTACCCTCTTGACAGAAGACTGATATATCAAACCAGTATTCACCTTCACGTTTCCTTCAATAATATTTGTGTTAAGCTGAAAATAATGTGAAAACTGCTTCAAAATAATACCCAGCTGTATAACTGCTAACAACAGTCTTCTGTTAGATGAGGTGGTTTTAGCTAAACCAGAAACTGAACTTAAACATCTTGTTAATGACTGCTTCCTATCAATGAGGCTTTGTGAAAACGTGCAAATCTATGTAGACATCCTGAAGTGTTTTGCAAAATTACCATTACCTAATGTCTGTGGTATTTGAGATCTTTCTGGAAAAGACGTTAATGATAATCTTCAGAACATTTTTATGTGGCCTGTAGAGCTATTATCGCTTACAGCCAGAGCTAAAGTTATGGCACCAACCAAAACAGGAACAAAAATACACATTGCACAATGACTCAAAAGGTTAACCACCACTCAGAGACAGCAGCCTGGATGCTGTTGATGCACAGCTACTGCCACAAAATAGAAATAAAGAGGAGATAAGCAACAAAGAGGCCAAGGGATTGGACCACAAGCAATGAAGTCATCAGTTTACACACACACACACACACACACGCACAACATGGTGAGGTCTGACAGGCCAAAAGCTACTGTTCCTAAGTAGAGAAAGAGAAAACAAAGAAGGAGTCTAAGCAGGAATGGTATCAGCAAGGTGACCTTCACACGTGGATGTTAGAAAATAACGAGTCTCCAAGCTTTTCTAGGTAGAGAAATTGTGCCAAATATATGTCATACTCTCTGGCAGTGATTTGCAGGCCTGCTCAGCTAATCAATAAATTAATCATCCCTTACGCCCCCAAAAGGCAACGTTCCATCAGAACAGTTAACCTATTTTGATACACACGAGAGCCTACCAGAGACCAATCCCCAAGGGACCACAATGCATATTTAGCAATTAAAATGATCCACTGCCCATAAAAGCAATACAATAATGCGAATAGCTGTTTTATGATCCAGTGCAGGTTGACAAAGAGGTAAAGCACGGATCTACTTACAGGAAGGTCACACAGCTGCCGTACATACAACAAGAGCGTCCATATCAACTCAGCCCCAATCATTCCTCAGCCGCTCAGTGGAAAGCATTGGGACTAAAGTTTTTCAGGAGCTATTTATGATTTTTCAAACACTTCCTGTGACCAACACTGAGATGCTGCAAGCTGCTGCATATGCAACAAGGGTGTAGAGTTTTCCCCACAACTCAATCAGCAGCCCATTAGGGTTTTTAATCCAAAAATGTGACAATAACCTTCTACAACCAGAGGAGGTCACTGTGGAGATACCCCGGAGAATGTCACGAGGTGGGGCACAAAGAATTTATAACTACTAAAACAAAAACAAACAAAAAACCCAAGAACAAAATTTAACCCAATTTTCTATCTCAACCACCATGTTAAAAAATAAAAATAAAAAGAAGACATTCATGTAGCGCAAGAGAGGGACAGGCAAGACGGACACATTCAAAAGAGCATAATCACCTCACGGGCCTGCAAGTGGCTCTTTAAACAGACAGTAAAGTCTAGGTGCTGTACAACACATGTCAGAGCACTGTGTTTCATGGCTAAGCTCTGGGCTTAGCTGATCAAAGCCATGCCACTCAACGCCACCAGACTTTGCGGCTCAGGCATCCGTCACACTCCTAATTAACTCAATGTTTCTCCGTTGTCCCCTGTGAAGTTTTCATGAAAAGAACAACCACTTAGCCGGGGCCTTCCAAACTGCAGTAGATTATCCAATGTGTCAGGAAATGAAGGCCAGCCGCAAAATGCTTTCTGAATCTGTGAAACCACTTCCCCTTCCCATGCAGCGCTGATGTGCAGCATGGGAGGGAGACCAAACAGATGTGCAAAAAAAAAAAAAAAAAAAAAAAAAAAAAAAAAAATAAGATAATAAAAATAAAAAAATAAAAATTATCAATAAAAATTAGTCATATGGGCCATTTTCAGACTGCTAATAGGTAACGTCGCTGGATTCATCAATCAGTCAAATGGCAGCGTTCTGTATTCAGATATAGGTCATACATACTGTAAATGTTCCTCGTGACTTCAGACACTCCCACAGTGACAGAACAAGGAACAATACTTCTGCGATATTACAGTATGTACCATGGGGACATTCTGCATCAAGTCAACTATGTCAGGGTTAGGTGAGAGTTTTCTTAACATGGCAGTTACATGATGATAGCCATTTTAACAACTTTTATGTAGTTATAGGAACATATCCTTATGCTCTTTTAGTAAATGGAGCATAAGGATATGAAAACATGAAACTGTAATTTTTTTTTTTTTTTAAAAGGGGTGATCATATGTGTTGGCTCACCTGTCTGAAGCAATATCATTTTCTATTACAGCAGCACTCAGGCGTGCTGCTGTCTTTTTCTAAGGTGACAGCTGTTAATTAGTAATTTCGTTTTGCAGTACACCCTCTTGCCTTCTAGAAATGTCTGAAAATTTGTGTATTGTATCTTGTAGTGAACTCGCAGGTCAAGTATACATTTCCAAAACACTGTTCCTTTGTTGTGACGTGACTGGTCTCCACATGTGTTTGCTGGATGAAAACATCCTCTGGCTCTAATTAAACAGGACCAGACGCTCGTAAACTTTATGTTTGGGTCAGAATTTACCAATAATTCATGTTTTTCTGTTACAAACATCTGCATATGAATTACTGTAATTCAGATGAACGCATGCTAGTTTCAAGAGTGAGCCGTGCTGAAATATATACACTTTGATGACTCAGCAAAAAGATACATTCAGCATTAACGCGTGCTGTTTTGTCACAAAGTCGAGACCTTTCCTGCAGCATGTGTTTAATAACTCTCATCTATGGGTTTTCACAGTTATCTGCGAGGGCAGTGGAGGAGAATCAACAGACCCTCCCCCAGCCCTCTCTTGCTGGTGGTCCTCCATAAAATCCTATCTTGTCACTCCGCTTTTTCCCCCTTTTTCATGCCTCAGAGCACCCCAAGAGGGAATATGCTTTTAATGAGTGTCCCCTTTCCCCTGTCCTCTGGGCCATTTTCTCCTTCACAAACCCAGCCTCATAGGTCTCTTCATCCCCTCGTGCTCGTTCATTTCAAGCACTCATTGCAAATCCTGAGTCATCTGAGGAAAATGAGCACATTTAACTTGAGTGGCAGCTAAACAAACAAAACTCTACTTCGCATGGCATTTGTGTTTTTTAAACAAGAAAGCACATTTGCAATTGTTTTCGGTTTCCACCAAACATGCACCGCATCACAGTCTCAGGCTTATTTCAGCATTGGGAGAATTACAGAAAATGTGCATAACAATTAGGGCAGAAATGGAAAATGCTACAGCAAACAGCATTTCCTAAGAAATGCAAAGAAATATGATGTGATCTTCAGTCCTTAAAACTGCAGTTGAACTAATTAAATTTTATTCTCACAGAGACGTTGGATGAAACCTTACTATAAACTTCCTATCCCCTCATCTTTACACTAAATAGATCAAAGCTGTAAGCACTCTAAACAATGGCTTGATAGCCCACAGATGAGTGCCACATGCGAGTGGGGCCCACAATGGCCACTTAAAGGATTTCTCTCCCTTTTGCAAAGTCTCCAAAATACAAAGACTCAGGTTAAAACAAGTTCCGCCACAAAAAGGTATTCCTTGCTTTGAAGCTCTCCACAACTGCTGACAAAGATGCCCTTAACACGATGGATAGAAGAAGCTTTTGGAGGATTTAGGTCAAATGCAAACACACACTAAAGTTGCAGGAGGCCTCCTCTTCGACAAAAGGTGATCAAATACAAGGGTGAAGTGGAAAAAACAAATCTCTGCAAACAGACTATGCCCACAGAGTAACTGCTGGGATCCAGAGTGGCCCAGCTATCATTACTTTCGATACAGTGTGACTTATTTCTCCAAGAGTGACAAAACTCACAATTTCAATGTTTTTGCGATAAATATGTTAAAAGCTGTACAAGCACTCCTTGATGGCTGTCAGCAGTTATGCAAAGGAACCTGAAGTGCCATCTATTTTAAGTGACTGGATGGGTTTTCAAAAAATAGAAAGACTAAAAATAGCCAAAAATTGCTCAACTTGGGAACAATGAGGGTTATAATAGATCTGAAACAATATTCATAATATGAAAAATGACAAGCATCATATGCAGTAAACTTTTAGGAAAGAGAATTAGATGGTAGAGGGGGAAAGGCAAGCACTAAATTTAATCAAGCAGTACCTGGTGATCGCTTGTTACTGCGCAAGGGCATCATGTAGGACTGCCGAGGCAGCAGAGGTGAGGAGGGGAGAGACATGGACACTCCCTTGGCAAGGCTTAACCTGAAAACTTCATCCTGTGCATTAGGGAGACCACTGCCAGGCCCCTGGGGCTGGGGGTTCCCCTCAGGTGGGAATCTTCTTTGGACACTATGGCTATGAACGTCACCTGTTGAGGAGAACCACAACCTTGTTACTGCGTTTACAAAGCACGACCACTTCTGCATGCCATGAGCCAGAAAGAATGACTTGATCTAGGCAAAGTCTGATATTTTCAGAACCTTTTTCAATATTCATCAAGCTTCATCAGCACAAATCTTCATCTTGAGTGGCATGGCCCAGTGAAACTGCCCTGTTTGTCAGTGTAAAGAGGATTTGTTGCACATTTCATCCCTGATATATCTTCATATAAGAAAAAGCAGAGCAATTTCAATTGTACCTCTCAGTTTTTCTACATGACAAAGAAACACTGCTGTAGTAAATGGAGGAAATCTGTCAGCACGATTCTTTGGGCTTAAACTGTAAAAAATAAATGATAAAATTACAGCCGGCTTATTTCCCAGGCTGCCTGTAATTTAAAACAAAGATTTTGTTAATTAACAGAAAGTGCTCTGTTTTTCTTTTGTTTTTTTAAACTTTAAGCTCAAATTTATGCCCTGCCTCAAGTTTTTCAAAGCCAGGCAGGAATGGAGTCTTTGCTGGGCCGATTCCAGGCCCAGGCCCATAAACTATAGACATAATTAAATTAACGTTCATTAAACAAATCTGGCAAAATCTTGCTCTTAGATCTGACAAAAAGTTGAATCCACTGAATGTTCAATCTGTCTGAACTTTTGATCTTCTAAAATTCATTTGATTAAAATATACTGCTTCAATATATACCTGTTTCACCACTAAAACATGAAACACGCTTATTAAATTTACTTTGGGCCAGTGAAATGGTGTCTTGTCATTATAAAGTACATGTCTCCCGGGTTTTAGAGACTACACTTTGAAAAATTGAGCTCAAGAAATGTTTTTTTATAGTTCTAGTTATAATTTACTATTTTAAAAAAGTATCTTAGAATGAAAAACCTCTTAGTTTAAACTTTAGATTAAAAAATAGACCTTGAGGCTGACACAAATGAAATCATGTACCAAAACATCTCTTTTACTATCTTCCTGACGCTGAATGCCAGAAATGAAAAACCTCAGAGGAAACCTTGGCAACCTTTCCTGCAGCAGAAAGCAGTTTGGCTCCCACAGGATGGCATTTTTGGATGTCAAAAAGACATACAGCTATCAGGTTAAAAAAAAAAAAAAGATATCCAAATTTTTCAGCTTCTCAGAAGAAAAGCAAAAGTGCCTTTTTTAAAATCATGACCACACAATTTTCAGTTCACCAAATGAGTTTTCACGTTACAGTATGGAGTCTTTTACATCTATTTAGTGTCTAGGCCCTCATTTCACTGTTGCGCAACCTTGTTACACAGGCAAGTGCCACAGGTTTGAATAGAAAAATGTTCTGGTCTCTTATTGATATTTTTTTAATTAAAATATTGAACATGAATAAGGTTTCAAAGACTCAAATGCTGTTAGAAAATTACATCAAAGGAATGGAAATGCAATGCCCCAAAGAAAAAAAAAACCCCACCTAAAGCGTGGTCATTAAAAAGCTTTCATTACCAATTTGGCTGTCAGCCTTTCACCAAATTTAACTGTCACTTGTAAACAAAATAGTAACATGCTAATGGATATTTCATAACAACAACAACAAAAAAACTCCCTTGGAACTCAAGGTTGTAGACCTGAAAGACACATGTAGCATGGATGAAGTGCATCTCCAAGCTTCCACAACCACAACAGATCATGCAGTGTTCCTTCCTGATTTGAGATTTGCATCCATGCCAGTACTGTGGAATATGCTTTACCCAGGAAGCTGAGCAGTGTAGCCCACCTTCAAACCCACATCTCTTTGACAACCATCTATCTGCTATCAATAGGCACGGCCTCCAGCCTACAAGCAACACTTAAGAGTCATCTCAGCTGAGATATCCCAACAACCTGCAGAGCCTTCAGTATCTCAGGGCTAAAAGAATTCCCATTTTTTCCCTTTAACTGTAAAACACAACTATCTCAGGGGCCTCTGGCAAGGATACCGAAGGCATATAACATATCAAACGGTCCAGGAAAAATATACGTACAGTTACAGCCTTTCAGAAAATGTGTTGGTTAGGCTCCTGATAATTCTCTCTCTGCTGACAAACAACATCCCCACTAATAGTAAGTTCTGCTGAACTTGGCCCCAGTTTTCCCTTACAGTCAGGAGATTTCTGGGGTCCATTCAGTTCATAGTAAGACAGAAGGAGAAATAGCTGTGAATGAATTACTGCAGAAATTTGGAGATATTAAGGAAAAGAGAGAAAACTGTTGGTCTTCAGTAAAAGGACATCAGAGATAAGTCTCTCACAAGGCTGCTGGAATGACAAACAAGGATGTCTGGTAGAGGTGGGGGGGGGGGGGGAATCAAAACAGACCTGGATGTTTGAAAAACAAGGTCATATAATATGTATTTAAACCAGGGATCATGGGCCTGTTAGAATTTCTCACGACCCTGGTACAGATGAGAACATTACGTTAGTGGTGCAAACACAGTTGTGTTTCATTGACCACAGAGTAGAGATAATAGGCAATTCACTAACTGTCCAGTCTTTGCAGGTATTTTAGGTATTTTGTGGGAAAAAAGCATGTGGTTTCGAGAGGCGAGTTTCATTTTCAGCTCTTTATCTGTACCGTTTCCTTTTTCTCTCTGCACGGCTATAACACTGATTAATTCAAAGCTGGGAAAACAAGAAGCCCTTATTATTTTTCATGTGTATTTTGAAAACAAGTGTTGCGTCCCTCATCTTGCTGGGATCCGTTCATTTTAACACTCAGCTAGTTACAGTGTCTGTTTGTAGCCCACCACCCAAACCAGCTATGTCAGCTGAGTATCTCTGACCTAAGACTAAAAAAAACTTTTAAAACTGGAAGCAGAATCTATGTTGTTTTTAGGCAGACAGTTGTAGTAAATCACAACAAGCACAAACAGGGGCATAAAGGCTGAAGAAAAGGACTGTATTTCAAGTTGTGGTAACATAAGAAATGAAAAACTCTGCTCTCAAAAGGTTTTAGTGCATTACGCATTTCATTGTACTTCATCTTTGTTTTAAAATAGCCAGCCTTGTCAGATACGTTTTACTTAACCCACAGAGCTTCAGTTACCATGTCACAGCCTGGTTCATAAGAGTTTCTAGCAGCTTCATAAACCAAATCTGACAAGACTGTGACTTCAAGGAGGTAAAACTGGCTTTTTTTACTCTTACCAGAGTACATCTGCCTGCACAGGTGGGCCCTCATAGGTGCAAAAACAGAGCTGCCCCTTGATGACTAATATTGAAAACATGATCCTCATTGAAAATATATGACTGTACATGTCATGCTGCCTCTAATCTTGATGAAAACAGCATTATGTACACTTTTCTGTTTCCCTTTAAAACAAAATATCACAATTTAAAAATGATCTCAAAGGTATCAAAACAGTTAAACGTTCATTTACACTTACGGAGGCACAAAAGCACAAATTCACTGGCTGTTTAGTTCAACTTTCAGATTATTAACACCTGCAGCTGCTGCAGATGTGCTCAGGGTCTCTCCACAATCCCGTTCAGTGGCGTGTGACGTTTGGCTGTGCGCTTCAACTCTCCATGTGGCTGCCAAGCAAGACTCCCAGGGCATGCAACTAGGGATCTCTGTCCTAGTCTGTGCACTGTCTGCACCCGCATTACTTTACTATTAATTTTTCAATTCAAGTAGATTTTGAAAAAAAATAAAATAAAATAAAAAAAATCTAGGAAAACCCCTGTAAAAACTTTAATAACATGCACAATATTTGTTGAGTTAAAGAATAATCTAATCATTTTTATAATTTTTGCTATAGCCATAGTTTGCAGTACAGTTGAGTCCACATAACTCCACAACTTAATATTAGCTAGTTTACAAAGTCACTGCTCTCCCTACGGCTTTCAAATTCACATGTGGGACTAGATATTTCCTTACCTGTCAAAATACAGTAATACTGTGCGTCATACACAAAAATTGTTTCCCACAATCTCTAAAATGACTTTGCTCAGTAGGTACACATGACAGGACCTCAGTAAGAGTTTGAACCCTAAATGGAAAAAAACAAAGTTTTGCTTCAGTGAAAACCAATCCTGCATGGAAATACCAATCTAGGCACAGCGCCGGCTAACAGCAATGTAATCTACTTTGCAGATTTAAAGTTGCCCACTCATCATTGCCACAAATTAATATGTATGAATTATCAACCTCAAGATAATACCCAACTAGTAATACAGATCATACGTCAGTACACCGAACGAAATTGTAACTGCCGTTGTGGTGAACCACAGTAATGTCAATTAGCTTTGGTTAAGTTTTCAAGTCTTCAGTAAAGTGGCGCTGACTCCTGTCTGTAGCCTGAGGTTTGAAGAAATCACAGAAGACTTAAATGCAAGAGGCAAACTACTATTAGCAACCTATGTCTCTCTTTGGGGATATGAGTTCTGCTGGTCTGCTGGGCTAATCAGAAACAGGGACTCATTTTCTCCACGCCTCTGCCTTACCAGAGGGGACACAAAGCTGTCTTGTTTTTTTTAAAGGGCTCCTAAACAAAGAGACAGGAAGCAGAAAGGCCGCAATGACACCTCTGCATGCCTGCAGACATGGAAAAAACCTGTGAATGATTCAAAGGTCACTCAGTGAAGGCCAGGACCTCTTGTTACCTTGACCTGAGTGGGACCCACTGCACGCACACTGACAGAGACACTTTAAAGGGTCCTTAGGGAAGTGTGTTTGTGCAGATAACTGTGACTGTGGGTTATGCAAACAGAGATGAGACGATGCAAGGAAACTAGGCTGATTTCTCCCCAGTGGTGAGCATTAAACACAAACCATATGACAAGCCTTGCATTTCTATTGCTAATTCTACATCAATACTAATCCTACATCAATTAATTACCCCAGTGAGTCTGGGGTTAAGGCACTGACTATGTCCACCACATGCATGACCACAGAGCTTTATGGCATGTCATTTATTGTCTTTCCCTATAATAATAATTTCTTGAAATCTCCAACTTTGACTTGACTATTAAAGCATAAGATGCATTTTAAAAAAGCCCCTATGTGACTGATCTGAAGATTTTGAGATTGTGAAACTACTTTTCATTCCTTTGATTTTCACACATGAACTTCACACATTTTCACACTTGTGCTTTCTTGCATGTAGCACACACCAGGATAAAGCTAACTTTAGACTGGAAGCTGGAAATATTGTGTTTTTTAGGTGAGGGATCTGCCGGGGTATATCATGCATACCGCCCACATGGGAGCAGTGAATGCAACTTCATGCTGATTTTATACTAGTGAGATGGTAGGTTAACGAGCTGCAAATGTCCAATCAGATTGCACCAGACATTTGTGTTCTCATGTGGACGCAATTACGTAATGTCTAGAAAACCTTAGGGTTGCAGTGCATGTAATAAAACTTTTCTCCTGAAAAAACAAAAAAAAACACGTCATAATGAAAGAACTGTCATTTTTGATTCTGTGCTGGTTAATGATAACTGCAGCAGGGCAAGGCACACGCCTGCCCCTATATAGACGGAAGCACTATTCCAACAAAGGCCGCTGCTGGTTACGCAGTAAAAGCTGCCAGCAGGTCGTGGCCGATACAGATTTCAGCCATAATGCATGTTAAAGAGATTATGACAAAGTTGTAATTTTGGTAGTTGGTTCTGAAAACAAGAAGCACCACATAAAAGCTTGTCATCCCAGTGCTGGTGGATAAGCAGCAGCGTGTCATGGTGACTGCGCTGCCATCTGAGCGATACCAAGTAACACAGGAGGACACAAGGACAGAAACTCGCCAGTGCTATTTCAGTTACTTTCCAAAACCCTGGTTGGGGCAAGGCCTGCAATTTCAACCCCTGCTGTGGTTGAAGAAATCAGCCCTTTCTAATTATACCATGCTGGCCCCGGATGATGTAAAAATGATTACAGTCTCTTACATGTTCTTTCCTCCTCATCAAAGTGAAGGTCCAGAGCCCACGAAGACATGCCCAACCCATAAAAACAGTTCAATATTATTTCAAGATACTGATTTAGATAAATATACATTAGCATACAAATCAATTATTTGACCAGGTCAAAGTATGCCAACCTTTAATGCTTATTCCAACAAATGTTCCAACTGGCTGTCTCCTAAGCTTGCAGAAATGCCATAAAGATGGAAAAACTATCATTTCATTAAAACTTCATAAAAGGAAACTCTTAAAACAGAACAAATACTGATATGAGTATGGGGTGAAACTGCAAAAGTATTTTAATTATGCATATGGATAATTTAAGCCTTCATTTTTCTTTCTGCTGCAAACTGATTACATTATATAGTCATCCACAAAGGCTAGTATGCAAAGTGATTGTTCGTACCAAAGACGTATCACTACAACTTCAAATTAATACTCCCCCCATGTGTCCCATCTCATTTCCACTGCTATCTTTCTGTTTACACTGCTGACTCATTTGTAATTGCCTGAAGTGAATCTGTATAGTGCATTTCTCCTTTTAAATCTGTGCAAACAAATCTGATCCGTCACTCCTTGTGAGCAAATGCATTTGCGTCCTGAAAGACACGGGCCTTTTGCATTGTCCTACAGAGTTATAGTGCTTATGTAGCTTATTTGCTACTACTCTGTACTATACAGTAGTTCACTTCACTGTTAAACAGGTAGACACACAGAATAACTGGACAGTTATCAAACAAAGTGCCAACACCCTTTCTCTTACACCAAACTAAAAGCATGCTAATTTGCCCAAACATATGCTCTTTTGATTTCAGGGCAGTCTGTTACCTACACCCACCTCTCTCTTTCTATAAAATGACATTTCCATATCAGTCACTTACAATCTTCACAGCAACCTTATCACTATTCATAGACAATGAACTTCATTAAACCCAAATGGAAGGAGGGATGCATGCTGACTCATTGGCTTGCGATACTATGTGATGACTGACACATTTCTCAATGAACAGTTAGACTCCAGTTTTAAAATTGATCATATATTCTACATGCCACACACAAAATAACCAAATTACCAAAGAAACAGCCTTGTCTCTATTAGCTTATCAACTTAGCTGCCCCAAAAATATAACGTTTACAGTGCAAACTATGACATAAACCAATGCAGTTTGTTGAGATAATGGGCCACGATACGTATTGGGGGGGGGGGGGGGGGGCCACTCCC
>VVHJ01052556.1:0-15038 GCA_015107715.1 Tylochromis polylepis
TCTGGGGGGGGGGGGGTGGTAGACTCCCTCACTCCACCTCAAAATGCCCTGCACACATGGACAGATACACATAATTTATCACAAGGATGCACACGTCACACTCGAGTGCCACAAAGGTGCGCGCTCCTTCCTTAGCAGCCCTTTTCTTTATAATAGCTGGGTTATTGTGAGGACTTTCTAAAGACCCTGTGTGAAGAGAGTGTGTCGAGCATTATCAGGGCTGCAGTGAAAAAGTGTGTGTGTGTGTGTGTTTGGCTGAGCTGGACTCCAATCTTTGGTTTGTCTGAAGCTGTAACAGTGGAGCACACAACAGCTTGTCCCCCTCTGGGCGCGAAACAGAACTGAAGTGACTTTGGTTTAAAGTGTGAGTGGGGGCATATCTCTGATATGTTACTAAATACCTGTGTGACTCTTGATTATTCCTCTTTAGTTTGCCAAGTGGCACCTTCGTTTGTCCGAGGAGAGCGTAACGAACGCCCTTTCACAAGCTAACTTCTGTTCTGATGCTTGTCTTTATGACTACAGCTCTGTTTAGGCGTCAAAGAAGGGAACACAGTTCTTCCTCTGTGTGGACAACAGGGGAGCGCAGCAGCTGTTAAACCTGTGAAAAGGAGCCTGCAAACCAGTATTGGAGAGGCGCTGCCTAATTGCAGTCAGGATTGTCAACCAGTTCAGATACAAAAAGCTTTGTTAGGACCAGGTTTTGTTCAAATATCAAACTTCTTACAGAGAGATGACTAGAAGAGACCACTTTATTAGCTCAAAATGGTTTTTCAATGTTTACTTGCCATTCTCTAGATTAGTAGTAGAGTTTGGGTTGTATATTTTTCTCTGTTCAAACTGAAGGGTAGTTGTGCTTCAAGTTTTTATTCAAGAAACAAATGTTGCCTTGAAGTGACTATATATATATATGGAGACATTACGTAACCTGTATGAAGACCGAGGTCTGAGAAGGCTCTGTAATCTTGCGCTATTGCTCCCATCGGAGCCGTTACACACTTTTATCCTTTGTATTCATGCCCTTCCTGTTGCTTTGTTTCCTGGCATTTATCACCATCAAGTTAAGGCTTACAGAGACATGGTTTTATTTTTAAAAAGCCTCTGGACCATTTAGAGCTGGAGCATTGCTATCAGAATGTCAGTGTCAGCACTGACTGTTTGAATTGATATCATTAGGTTCAGCAGAATATCAGCCATGCTGCTGCAGTAGTAAATACAAAGGTTAATAAGTGTGGCGTAAAGTGGTGGATAAAAATCACAACTGTGTCGTGTAAGCCCTGACAGTTAAGCTGACATGCGCACTCTCAAAGAGGCAGGCCACACTTCTCCCAGTGCCTGACGTGAAGCACCTCACGGACGTGTCTGGCAACTTGTGTAGAAGTTTTCCAGATGCCAGCCCGCGCCACCTAAGAGGGAGAAACGAATAGCAGTAGTGGATTAGATGGCTGGAAATGTTGATGTCATCCCCAAACAGTGAAGCGAAGTAAAATCTGGAGAATGTGTCCATGTGGAGAGTATTGTGAAATCTGCAGTGATTCCAGATTTCATTAGTTTAAAGAAAGAGAAAAGAAGAAGAAGAACTTAAAACTGTAAACCCTGAATTTTTATTATTGTTCAGACCTGCAGATGTCTCGGGGTTTATCTGCAGGTCTGAACCGCTGCTGCAACTTTTTATTTTTTATTTTTCCCTGTCAGTAGGTGGCGCAGTCTGTACCTGGCACGCCTGTAAGGTGCCGTGCTCGTTTGGTTTTTGTTTTCGGTCATTTGGATCAGCGGTACTGCGTTCCCTTTGTTCCCTTCGTTCACACACTGTGTCGCCACCTTTCCACGTTGTAACTTTGAAGAGTTAATTTCTAAATGCCTCTCGTAACTAACAGCTGGTTTCATGCTGTTTAACATCTATGAACTGAAACGTACGTATTTAGTGCCATATCTTCTTGGTTTGCTTTTTTCTTTTGTACCGTGTGTGATTGTACACTTGTGTGATTTGACTGTTTTTGTTGGGGTTTTTGTCTTGTCTTAATTTCTTTGACTGACAATTTAAGTTTTAATGCTTTTTTTTTAATAGCTTTTTAAAACTTCAGTCTTTTTTTTTCTTTTTTTTTTAGGATTACTTTTCAGAATTGGATGGTAAATTATCAAATGTCTGTCTGTCCCCTTTGTTATGTGTGTTTGTTTTTTTTTGTTTTGTTTTTTCCAGCCTCAATCTTCATTTAATAACAAGCATTTCACCGTGGTTTGTTAAGCTCATATTTTTCCCAGATTTCTCTGAATGTTTCAAATGAAACTGTACATGTTGACCACACAATGCCCTCAAAGTTTAGGTTTTTGTCCTTTTTGTTTTATCATTTAAGAGGGGATGTTACCACGCACGAGGCCATTATTCATGTAATTGAACAACAGAAAATCAGATCCTGCATAAATTGGTAAGATTCTGCACCAGCCCCCACCACCACCCACGTGCACACCTACAGCCTCCAAGCAGACGACTGTAAATGTACAAAAATCGCCTGTACCTAGAGAAAAATGTATATATTTATTCCTCAAGGAGATGGCCACCTCTTGGTCAATTTGGTTGTATGGTGCAATTACTCTTATAATTATTATATATTTCTCCAGACTTACCTGCTAGCCACTCCTGTTTTTAGTACAATGTGGTTTGTGGCCTGAACCCCCCTCTCTGTGTGCCTAAAATTAGCCAAGAAATGAGTATGGCAACCTAAGTAAGTAAAATGGTGGTTATTAATGTAAATATGGGAAACTAATGATAAACTATTTATTAAAGGTTTATTGTACAATGAAACCCTTCGGGTTGCCTCTGTGGTTTCTGGGTGGGTAACACAGGTGAAATCGTGTTAATGTAGCAGTGAATGTACGTCCGAGCAGCGATAATCATTTGGCATTTGAATTTAAGGCGATGATCCTGTAGTTAATGGCTGCTAAATCCCAGTAAATCTCACTATAAACTGGTAGCATTCCTGTTGGTCTTTACTTGCTGTTATATTACTCCCACCCCCTTTTTTGTAAATTTAATGCTCTGACTTTCTGGCTGTTGGTGTGGTAAACCTGCCCTTTAAAGCTTAATGGTACCGCTTATGCCTCCTCCACCTACACAGTGTATATCGTCGCGCAGTGACCTGAGCTCATTTATGGGTGGTGGATTTCTAATTAAATCCCCATGGAGGCGGTAGTTACATCTGGCAGAATTTATAAAGAGTCTTCTCACTGAGTAACGGTGAACACAAAGTGGGAGATGTCACAAAATCTGGTATTGATCCAAAATAAAAGAATTTGATAAACTGGCCAGAACAATTTATTTTTGTTATTAATGCAATGTAGGGGAATTTAATGCGTTTCAGTCAGTAGCTAATAACTTCCCCATCATTTTGTTGAATTACTGTGCCTGAGAAATGTTTACTGGGTCAATGCTCAAATCTTGAGGTGATTAATGAGTATTTGCATAATATCATAAAGCATTGTTTCGTGTATGAAGGCTTACTTGTGATAGTTGTAATTACTGTTTTCTTTTGAAAAGCTCTTGTGGATAAAATTGTTTGAAAGGGAAATTATTAGATTCATTAATGCTTCCATAAAGCCAGCCAAACTACCCCAGCTTTCTTCTGATTGGCTCTAGATTGCAAACAGAAGGTTTGAACAACAGGTGGTTGGAGTTGGTGGACTTAGAGCCAGAGCTACCTGCCATATCTGACCATATGTGCTCCCATTAACCTGTCTGAAATTGACCTTTTGGCTCACAGGCATTACTTAAGCAGGTGTACCTAATAAAATGTATGTCTAACTGCTTGTTGATGCAAATATTTAGTTGGCCAATCAATGACAGCAAGTCAGCGTAGACTGCTGAAGTTCAAACAGGCCATCACAACGGGGAAAACCAGGTAATTTTAAGTGACTTTGAATGTGGCATGGTTGTTGGTATCGGACGGGCTGATCTGCTGGGATTTTCCCATGCAACCGTCTCTTGGGTTTACAGTGAAGGGTGTGAAAAAGAGATGCTATCTAATGGAGAAATCCCTTGGTCTGATGGGAAGGAAACGCAATCACTGGTTACACTCAAAGTATGCAGAAGTGCATCTTGGAGAAAGAAAGGGTTACAGCAGCAGAAGACCACACCCAGTGCAATGAGCTCACCAGAATTGGACAATAAATGACTGAAAAAACATTTCCTGGTCTGATAAGTCTCGATTTATGCTTCAGCGTTCGGATGGTAGGATCAGAATTTGGTGTAAACAACATGAAAGTGTGGATCCATCCTGCCTTGTAGCAACGGTTCAGGCTGATGGGGGATGTAATGATCTCAGCACACTTTTGGGGTATCATTTAAATGCACCTCAATACCCGAGTATTGTTCCTGGCCATGTCCAGACCTTTATGACCTCAGTGTACCCATTTCCTGATGGAAATATGACAGAAAACCTTTGTCCTGCAAAATAAGACTTGTCTCTGGGATTGTTAAGAGAGTGTTGGCATGTAGCTTCCTGTCATCACACTCTTCACACATGTTGACTTGTTGCTATTAAATTAAGACTGTTTTTGCATCACTTTGGCTCTTGCATTTGAAAGATGACAAAGTGGGGGAACTTCCAGCCACACTCTGCTTAAGGAAATATTTCCCCATTTGCACTTAAAGAGAAATCTTTGCATGTCTGTGCAGCGTGCCTCCCCAGCGTTTCCTTGTGTCAGTAGGAATATGATGATGTCCGCAAAAGTGTCCAAGTAGAGCAGCAGGTGTTACGTGGTCTTAACCTGGGATAAAAGAGATAATAATAAGGCTCTTAACCATAATCCATGCCCATCGTTTCCCAATGAGCACTCTAACAGCACTGGAAGCTTTGCTTGATTTAGTTACGACAGCTTTATCAGGACAGTGTGGACTCTATCAGTCCTCAGTAAATCACAGACTGCTGAGCATAACACGCAGACTTCAGTAAACAAATGTGCAGCGTGAGAAACAAGCACCATCCTGCTGTTGTTACATGGCACAGTGATTTTGGCTTCCTTTACATATTGCATGGACACTTTTGGTGTGAAACTTTTGCCAAGAGGAAGAAACCAAGAGGAGATGCTTTAACTTTGCAGCCTCCACTGCTTATAGTACCTCAGCACAGCAAAAAAATAATAAAAAAAAAAAGCAGGTTCCAGCTTTCTGAGAATTAGGGCCACACAGTCTTGTTGGGATTAACGGCTCTCTGGCAGGGAAAGGATTGGGCATGTTTTAACAAGCAACTTTACTGAGCGCTTTGGAAAAGCTACTCAGATGACTTCCAAGACATAAGTGTGAGTGCAGGAGCCCCTCTAGAGTTTCCCCTGTCATTTATTTGTGCTCATATTTTTGGATGAAAAGAGGCCGTGTGACTGTTTGGAGGAGCTGCTGGAATGCATTGTGATGCAGAGTAGCTGTCATGTCACATTTACTTTCCAGGCCTCTGTAAGGTGCATGAGAGTGGAAAGAGCGCTTACATGTTTGAAAACAGGCCTCCTGCACTTGGCTGGAGGCCAGTCCACAGCACTGCTGCTAAAAATGTGAGTGTCCATTAACCTCAGAGAGGCAGCACACCCATCAAAGCATTATCTTTACAAGCACCGGAAGGAAGAAATCTTTCTCTGGAGTCGTACGCCCCGAGGACACCCTGGCAAGGGGAAGCGAACTGAGTTGGTGGATGTCCTACTACATCCTCACACACGGGAGCAGCTTTCCTGCAGCGAAGACGTGTAGCACATTGGCGTCTAGGAAGAGCACTGGGATGAATCATGTGTGAACCTTATTGTTCCCTCCAGTCAAGCAGTTGGGGTTTTCACTAACCTCTCCCTGGGTGACTCCTTTCCCATGTTCTACAAGCAGACCACCGATGCTTTCTCACATGACTTCCTGGTACTTGTGGTTGACGATTAACTTGGGGATAGGCGTGGGCCTCTGGATGCTGGCTATTTCACAAGGTTTAACATCACAGCTCTGACTTTTTCCTCCAAGTCTATACTTTAAAAATATACATTACTAACTTCAAGCTGGATTTTCCTCGCCAGTACTGCATCTCCAGCACCTCTCACAGACTGCACGGACTGAAAAAGAAACCCAAGTATGTGATATTCAGAGAGAGAGTCAGCCTTATCACTCTGAACCCTGACCCCCATTGTTTTTGCTGTCACATTCAAACAGGGTGTTACCGACATATAACCGTATGTTGGAATAAAGTAAAGTGGCAGAAAGTGCAGCTTCAGCTTTTATGTAAGAGCACTTTAATCCCTCCCAGCAGTGAGCTGATCATTTCAGACAGACTTATGTCATTACTGAGAGGGAGACGGCACACACCAACGCACCTGTGCTGTGAGTGGCAGCTCAAAGTACCACAGCGGTGGCTTTCGCATCTGTGAGGCTGTTGTTGTGATTTGTCGCTAATTGAACTAAAATTAATATTTGCAGGAAAAGCCTTTGTCACTGACTGCTTAGATTGCTTTTGTATTTTGCTTTGGGTCATTAGCCATTTGCACTGTAAAGCTCTTTCTGATCAGTTTTGCAGCATTTGGTTAAATCTGAGCAGAGAGTAAGCCCTGTACACTTTGTCCTGCTACTTCTATCAGCAGCCACATCATTAGTAAACACAAGTGGTCCGGTTCCACTTGCAGTCACATATGCCCATGCTGTAATGTTGCTTTCATGTGTGACGGATAATGTGGCATTCTGTGGATCATGTACAAAATTGGCTGTAATTCATAAATGGTTAATGAAAAACTTAGCTGAACTTGTGAATTAAAGCTCTAAAATTCACTGCTTTGGTGAAGAGATGGAAAACTACAAATTTAATTATATATCACTATTCAGGGAACAACATAATGCATGAATTAGATTCAAAACATAATTAAGCTGAAAAAAATGAGAGAAAAAATGATTAAGAAAATATGCAAATAAAATCATCAAGATGTGATTTTATTTGTGGGGGCTTCAGATTTTCTGGCTTCAGGCTATTCTGAACTCTTAGCATCTGGTAGGTTTTTTTCTACTCTTGGCTCTGAATGACGTGATAGAGAGAGAGGACATCGCTGATGTGGTCGTCTCAAACACACATAGTCCTTGCTATGAGCACAGAAGCTCCACCCACCTGTTGTTTAAACCTACAATTTTTGAGAGGGAGCCAGAAGAAGAAAGGTAGCCTTAAAGTAAGAGGACCTAAAACAGTCTGTTACAAACAGAGTATGAACTGAGGGCTCCTCCAAGGCTCTGGGGATGAATATGAGATAAATAAAGATTATTTTGAACTGCGATCCATGCAAAGCCACTCTAGTGGAGTCCAAGAATAGGAATATGGAGTTTGAATCAGTCTCCACACAAGGATGGTTAAAATCTTTATGAATCAGAGACACATGATGGATTATTAGTTAATGAGTTAACTGAGTCAAAGTCTAAAATAATACATTATATACTTCTACTGGACTTTTACCTGGATTTCTGTTTACTGTTAGCGTACTCTGTACGCAGCAAATAACTCTTTTTTTGTGTTTTCTTTCATAAAAAGTGGCATTATGTAAATCTGCTGGTATTTTCAAAGTCAAATTCTGAATAATGAATTCATATTTAGGAGTTATCATTAAGACCAAGGTTGGTTTAAAGAGTCAACTGAGCAAAAGTTAATAAAAATATATAAACAAATATAATTTTAATGTCAGTTATTTGATGTGGACAGTTTTTCTCTTCTAATGACTGATCAGACTTTTTTTTTTAGAGTGAGGCACACAGGTTAACAAAATACAGACACAGCAGGAGTCACACAACTTTACAAACATCACATGAAGCAAAACAAAATGTACATGCACACAGCACCGCGCTGACATAATTACATTTTAATTACTTGGGCTGGCTGTAGTCGGTTCCAATGACGGTTAATTAGGCAGAAAGAAGTCCAGTCCTGAGGGGTTCACAGCATCCGAGACTGTCTGCCATAGCTTAATAAATCCTTCGACATTGTCGTGAGCGCTTTAATCTCTGTTAAGTATTTACTGTTTACTGTATGATTTAGTCCCATATTGCAAACCCGGTATAATAAGGGGGATCCAGCAGGTGGCTAGCAAATAAATAAATAAGTAAATATCTGATCAACCAAACAGCAGTCAGAAAAACTAGCTGATGAAGACAATCAATCCCTTCTTTAATCCCATAACAGAGCCAGTAGTGAGTGGGTCACCAGTCTGTGCTTGTTGGGTGTACAAACGCTTAATTTTTCTCACGGTGCTTTTTTTTCTCTTAGACAACTATTTATCATGATCAGTTTTATTGTTTATAGTTCTGCAAATGGAGAACATTAAGTGTTCAGATTTTAATTGTGTTGTGTGTCCTTTAGCGTGTCTGTTCTTACAGCCAATCAGCAGCCTTTTTTGAAGCGTGTGCCAAACTCACAGTCCTTTCCAGTAATACGTGTTTGCTTATTGTTTTGTCTTCCGGGTCTGATTTGCAGACAATGAAAGCCTGTGAAAGCGATGCTTTTCGACAGCCAGCATGTAAATATCCGATGTTGAAATTTCCTTAAAAGACACCACAAAAAGAAAAGTTCCTGCCACAGTTGGCATTACCACACTGCAAGTCAGTCTGACAGGAAACTCAGTGGTGGGGAGTTGGTTAAGAGTCTCAGCAAAATGACTTATATATAAGGAGAATTATTGGAGAAAATCTCTCTCAACATGGGTGCTTTGTGAAATAATTGCAATATCTTAATGGACTCAGTGGAGCTTTAATTAGATTTTCACATTAGATGTTTTCATTTTTAATGCAGCGATTTGCTTCCATTAATATGTGAACAGTATTAAAATGTATTTTTTTAAGATTGCTGACGCTTGCTTGGTCATTATCTGTTAGCCTGTTTGATTATTTTTGCACAATAATAGTCTTTAAGCAGACTTCTTGTTTACAACTCTCAGCTAATAGATTTTCACAAAACTAAGAAAGGAAAGGTAACCACGGGGGAAAAAAACACATTAAAATTTTTGCACTGGCTTGTTGAAAAGGTTCAGCTTCATGTACATTTTTTCTTTAAGATGTGCTTATATCAGAGGATTTTTTTTTCATACTTGAAAAAAACCAAGTCACACTTTATATTTTTGACTTTGTCTAAAAAAACTCAAGAACAGATGAGAAATAAAGTCACTGACATCTATCAGTCTGAAAAGGGTTGCAAAACCGTTTCAAAGGTTTTGGAATTCCAATGAACCAAAATGAGAGTCAATAACTGCAAATGCAGAAAACTTGGAATGGTAGGGAACCTTCCAGAAGCTGAACTTTTTTGAAGGCTTGAGTCCCGTCACATCTGGCATAAGACTAACACAGCATTTCATTAAAACAAAATTATACACACTGAAACAGGGTGGTGGTAGTGTGATGGTCTTGGGCTGCTTGCTACAATTGAGGAACCATGAACTCTGCTCTTTACCAAAAATCCTGAAGGAGAATGTCCGGTCATCAGTTTGTGCCTGAAGCTCAAGCTCACGCAGGTTGAGGTTGACAGTGATCCTAAACACACCAGAAAGTCCACCTCTAAATGGCTCAGAAATTAAAATAACATAAAATGAAGGTTTTGGAGTGGTCCGGTCAAAATTTTGACTTAAATCAGATTGAGATTCTTTGACATGACCTTAAACAGTTTATGACTGAAAACTCTCCAATGTGGCTTAAATAAAACAATTCTGCAAAGAAGAGAGGGTTAAAATCCCTCCACAGTGATGTGAAAGACTAATTGCCTGTTATTGCAAACCTTTGATTGCAGTTGTTGCTGCAATGGGTGGTTAAATATCCCTCAATCAGATATCTGTTCTCAGTCTGTTTGGGTTTAAACACTGCCCTGTTAAAAGAGTGCTTCCCACCTTGACCCATTGTCTACCTGATAGAGACTGATAAACACGCTCCAGCTATGTTATCCATGGTACACTGATCCACTCTCAGCACACTGACGTGACCACAGAGGTCATGATTAGGAGGCTGTCAGAATGGTTGTGGCTCAAAAACAAACATTTTGGTCCCCAGCAGCAACTGGTCAGCATTCAGATCATGTGCTTGCGTCATTGTTTCTTGGCCTTAATTACACATCAATAGTTCAGAGACATAATGACCCTAATCTGGTCAAAGTAGCAGAGTAGGGTACATAATCTGCTTTGGTCAAAATGGTTAACTAGAGGCAAAATGCCCTACATAGAGCCTGACTACATCAATGGGTGGAGATTTATTGATATATTGATATCGGCTTTTGTATCAGCTGATAAATGAAAATTTAAAAAGTAAAGACGAGACAGGAGAAACACCCTTCAGCCACATTAAAAGTGTAGATGCTGCATAGTTTATTCACTAGAGGGTAGTCCTGTGGTGTCCCTCTTAGAAACGTGTTTGGAAATCCACAACTAGTTGTGACAATCTTAGTAGGTAATATCTTAGTAAAGACTCATGAATAACTATATACAATAACTGTTAAGAAAATCTATACATGGTTCATGTGTCTGAAAGAAAAAAGTATTGGTTGCTATATCAGAGTTTCAGCTCATCAAATATTGGTATTGGTCTTAAAAATCTTACATTGATCAGGCTCTAGTTCTTCATCAGTAAGGTGTTTTAAACTTTACTAGACATTCAGTAATGATGGAGATGGATAACGTTTCAACGATGAGTAACATAAGTAAGAAATAAGAACATTTATAATACACTTGTTTGTTTTTTACTTTAAATTTGCCATTATTCTCTCCTTTTATTGTTTTGTTATTCATCCATCCATCTCTTTTCTTCTGCTTATCCAATCCAGGGTCACAGAAGGGCTGAAGACTATCCCAGCTCTCAGTCTGTTGCTGAGCTAACACTAGGAGACAACCATTCATGCTGACACCAATAACCTAACCCTGTGTGTTTTACTGTAAGACCCTTAGAGAATTTGAAAAGATTGATAAAAGAATTAGTTTTAATGTTGCTCGATTTGACTCAAATGTTTTGGATGTGTCTTCTTCTGCCGATTATCCACTAGAAGCACAATATATGAAGAAAAGTGAAAATCTAACCTTTTCTTCCTACGTTATGAGATGTTGTGAGAGCCAAAAATAAACCAGAGGGTAGCTCATGAATGGGAAGTGGGACATGGATTTATCCAACCACTTACTATACTTTCTAATCTCATTAGGACATCTCACTCCTACGAGCTGCACACTCTGCATGGGATTAGGCTCAGGATATAAAATTCACACTGCTGCAATTCTCTTCTGTTTCATTTGCAATGCTGCACATCCCTGAGTTGCATAAAAGTCCTGCAGACTAATTACTGGTAAGCTTTCTCTCACTTGTGCTTGTGGGAAGGCGACGGCGAGCATCACCTCTTGACCCCGCAGCTTCGGTTTTCCTTTCGCCATTTCAGGCATGTTGTTGTGTACACGTGACACTCTCAGTTCACCTTACATTACACGCTGTGGCAAATACCTCCGGTTTTTCCCACAAGTGGTCACTTTCCCACTGAATCAATGCCTACATCAACAGGAGATGGTGTTGGTGGTCACTCCTAAGGCCTGCAGTGATTTACAGATAAGTGCCAACCAGAGGGTATTTCAGAATAAACCGAGCATCCGTCAAAGACACAGCACAAACAGAAATCCTGGAAGAGCAGCTCTGATTATTCCAGTAAGGTTTATTTTAGCTAGACAAACAACAGGATATGATTATCTCGCAACAAGCAAGCTTTGATGGATGATGTAAACAGGTAGTGAAATGGCGGTGATGATGGAGATGGCATTGTGGTTTAAAAAAAAAAGAAAAAAATGTCAGGAAGAACAGTCTCGGATATTTTCAGCCTGTGAGAGCTCAGTTGTGAAGATGGTGTGAAATACGTAATCCTGGTGTTTTTGCGAGTGTGAGAACATCACAGGATCAAAGGGAGAATAAAGTTCTGTTTTTAAACAATGGCTGGATTGCAAACAGATTTTCCTTCCTCGCTGTTTCTCCCTCGGTTTCCTAAATAACAGAGAATCTTAGTCTATTTAGAGAAGAGCCAGACAGTTAGGAAGAAAACTAAGGAAGGTTTTTTGCGATTGGCTCTTTCCTTAACAGCATGTGATCCTGGATTAGACTGGAGGGAAGGAAACAACTAAATTAATTAATGCACAAATCCTCCCAATTATTTTCTCTCCTGTGTACAGATTACGTTAACATGGAAATCTCGACTTTTTGTCTGAAAATGTTTTAATTTGAGGAGCCACTGTGTGCCCTTCAATTCATTTTAAAGATAACACACTGTGATTACATGACAGATACTTTCAGCTGCTTCCTTATTTCCCAGCGACCTGCCACAGAGGATAGATCTTCTTGATTTGGCGCAGATTTTTTTTTTTTTTAATGCCGGATGCCCTTCCTCACGCAACCCTCCCATTTATCTGGGTTTGGGCCTGGCACCAGGAGTACACTAACTTGTGTCCCCCTGAGGCTGGTGTTGTGTGTCCTTCCGGGCTCAAACCGGGGATCTGTGATTACATACAAAGTCCAACATCCCAAATCACAGGCTCAACTCTAAAAATGCACCCACCTTATGATGTTAGAATGCTTATTATAATTTTAAAAGGTTCTGCAGCTCATTCTGAATACACCCATGTCAGCTGATCTTTTGTAAAATGTGGTTTACAGTTTGAATTAATAACTATAACAGCAAAATTGTGCAAAACAAGTTAAACAAGTTAAACTTCATGAAGGAAAAAGGAAGTTCAGATATCTTCTGTTTAATGGAGCATTAAAGTTGGTGGAAAATGCACTATTTGAGTTCACTTCAATGTTTTTAATAACCCGATAAAAAACAGTAATTAAAAAACAATAAACAAAAATCCTAAATGATGCATTTGATAAAAGTCACAGGCATTGCCTTGTTTTATGATAATCACATTACTACTCATTTATCTACCTGATAATTCACCTCACATTTGACTGACTTCTTTGGGTTGTTACTGGCAACACAGTGTTTACAACTTTAGTAAATATCCATCTCATTTCACCACAAACCCATAATCACATCAGTGTCACTTCAAATGGACACTTTGTCTGCTCCTACACGACAATATTGTTTGTTCGGTCCATAAACTTACAAAGAATGTGGGTCTGTACACACAGCGCGCACCTTTTCAGCATGGTTTCAAATCAGGAGATTACAGAGCTTTACGTTTGGCTGTATGTGATCAGTAACCTCGTGAACTGAATAATGTTTACTTCCGGAGGTTATCTGACCTTTTTTGGAGCTCTCTGTTCCTTATTTGGGTGTTTCCTGTGTGACGTCTGTCATGGAAAACAAATGCTCTTTGGTTTATTGTCTTTCTTTTTTTTGTGTGTAATAAACCCATAAAATGTGTATTCCTTCAAGTCAGAATACCTATGCAATATATATATATATATGAATAAATAATATGTATAAATATAGTTAATTAGTAAATATTGCTTATTTAAATATTTTTAATTTTGAGATGCACATAAAAGCTTTGGGAAACCCCACAAAGTCCATATTCATGCTTACTGGCAAACTTTTGTTTGTCCTTTAATTAATTTTCCACAAGGCTCTAATATAATAATAATAATAATGATAATAATTTCTTTTTAGAATTACAAAATACCCTGTCTACTCAAATAAAGTTAAATTGAACCTGAAAAGAAAAACACTTTAAGAGATGCTTGTTTAGAAATGTATTATTACTGTTATTATTATTATTATTATTATTAGTAGTAGTAGTTAGTAATAGTGATATTTAATGAATAACTCTAAATGTTAAAATGGGAAAATAATTTATTTAGGCAGCAACTTGAATTTTTTTTGTTTTTGGACTAATCATTAATATTTAGGTCTTTAAATTTCATAAAGTGTAAATTATGATTGTTTTCAAATTCACAACAACCACAAACACGCAAAAATAATAACTTAAAGAGATTTTGATTAATTTTCTATCGATCATTTGACCGATTATTTCGTCTATAGTCGTGCATTTTAAGCTCTAAGCACGTTTCAAATCGAGTGACATGGCAGTAAATCTAAAGCAGTCTTCGATATGAACTTCTCGTTGCAAATTACTCGCAGGAGTAACCGTGTTACTTTCTAACGCGTTACCGGCTGACAGCAGGATCGGTTTGTTGTGTAATCCAATAAGCTCCAGTCCGTATTTCCCCTCAAGCCCATCTGGCTCACTGGCAGGGTTTGTTTACTGGCGGAGGGGCTGGGAAGAAGGGGATCCTACAGGACCAGGGAGACTCTACAATCTACCTCTGTCTGTGGAAGAAGAAGAAAAGGAAAAAACAACAACTATAAACTCCGATAAACCTACTTTCCTCACGTCCAGATACACACTTTTGGCCGTAGCGGGCCGCTGTGCAGTGCATTGAGCTCAAGTTGGAGCGTGTATGTGAATTTCTTTTCTTTTTTTAAAATTCCCAAACAAAAACAAAAAAAGGAGAGTGTGCTTCTGCTTCTGAGCTGCGACGAAGTCTGCGCTGTCAGCCTTTCGGAGAGCGGAGGTGTTGCTGAAATATCTGCACGGACTGTGGAGGAAGTTTTCCAGCCAACCCAGCAAAATTCACAACACAAACATGAAAACTGGGCTGTTTTTTGCTCGCTGTGGGACTTGACGGGAATTTTTCTTCTTTTTTTCTGTCTCCCCATCTCGCTCCCTCTTTTTTTCACGCTGACGTTACGCCACGCATGCCACAACCATCGAGTCACCAGCAAACGGCTCCCCTCTAAAAAAAAAAAAAATTCCCTCTGAATTACCTCAAAGCTCGCTTTTATTAAGATTTTCATGCATGCATCATTTCTATTTTTTGAGGATGAAATGCATTGCAGCCGAGTGGCCCCACGTCGCATTTGGTGAAGTTAAAATTAACTGAGGGGGCTTCCGAAAAGAAACTTCACTTGTGGCCTGAGCTGGAGTGGAGCAGGAGCCAGGATAGCTAGCTTAACTGTAGCACTAACGCTAACTAGCTTCTTCTCGGCTAGCGAGTCTGTTTTTGCACTTCTTTTTTTTTTTTTTTTTTTTTCCCCCTGGGA
>VVHJ01052557.1:0-22244 GCA_015107715.1 Tylochromis polylepis
CTTAACAAGAATTGAACCTCTTTCCTTGAAGTTCTTGATGATCCTATAAATTGTTGATTTTGGTGCAATCTTAGTAGCCACAATATCCTTGCCTGTGAAGCCATTTTTATGCAACGCAATGATGGCTGCACACGTTTCTTTGCAGGTCACCATGGTTAACAATGGAAGAACAATGATTTCAAGCATCACCCTCCTTTTAACATGTCAGGTCTGCCATTCTAACCCAATCAGCCTGATATAATGATCTCCAGCCTTGTGCTCGTCAACATTCTCACCTGAGTTAACAAGACGATTACTGAAATGGTCTCAGCAGGTCCTTTAATGACAGCAATGAAATGCAGTGGAAAGGTTTTTTTGGGATCAAGTTCATTTTCATGGCAAAGAAGGACTATGCAATTCATCTGATCACTCTTCATAACATTCTGGAGTGTATGCAAATTGCTATTATAAAAACTTAAGCAGCAACTTTTCCAATTTCCAATATTTATGTGATTCTCAAAACTTTTGGCCACGACTGTATGTTTCCAGCTGCCATGGTTTTATGTATCACAGACCAGGCGAACCTGTGGCCCTTACACAGCCTCCAGGTGGTGCGGTGCATCAGACGACCTGGCTTCCACAATCAGCTGACCTAAATGAGATGGTTTGGTTAAACTGGAACACAGACAGTGGCAGTTAAATCCTGAAGAAGCTCTTCTGTTACCATACCAGGTAATAACATCATGATGACATCATGCCTTCTTCAAAGCTTTGCATCATCATGCAAGGCTGTCAAAAAGGGAAACAGTGGCTGCTTTAAGAAAACACAAATTTAAAACTTTTTTGTTTTAAAACAAATTTTTTAAAAATTAAAAAGAGGGGGTTTTTTTTGCTTATGGATGTGTCATTCATGTCTTCAGCATTGCTGTACAATGTACATACTACTACTATTACTACTACTAACGGTTATAATAATAACAGTAATAAGGAAACTATACTGAATCAACACTTGCCAGTCTTTTATTATGTCATTTTATATGGGTGAGTGATCATAAATTTAAAAATTATTTAAGAATAAAATACATAATGATAAATGCACATTTGCATGCACAGTTTCATGTAGTATAAATAAATACCACAACATCTGCACCTACACAGAAGAGGTGTTACCCTTGCAGTTGTTTTAGTTGAGGTTTGGGTGAAAGTGTGACAGCTGTCATCTTAATGTGCTAAAAAAAAAATTTTGTGTCATGAAAATGTGAGTTATAATAAACGTGAGTAATAATTCCTGATCCTACTACACAACCTCTTTATACTTAGGATATTACTAAAAATCTCGCCGCTGTGCCATAAATAGTACTGGGGGTTGTTACTCCAAAATGTAATGCATAACATGTTATTTCTTACTTTTCTTAAAAGTAATGCAGTACATTCCTTAATCAATCATTAAAGAAAGTGAGTCGTTACACTACTCGATATATTACTTTTGCATAACTCCATAACATGAATTAAGATGTATTGTTACATAATTATATAATATATATAAAGCCAAGAAGTCGTTATTGAGCAAAAAAACATATGAAGTACATTCCAGATTCCTTAATCCTTAGAAACGATTAAGGCAAATATGTCCCATACAAATATGTATTTACATGTAAATGTGTTAACAATGTCTCTTTAAACATTTTCCTATCATTATTTTCATGTTCTTGAAATAAAATATCTCCCTTTGCTGTTACTGCAACTTCTGCATGTGTGTACATGCTTTGGAGAGGCAAAGCGTGAAATGGACATGGTGAACTGGCATGTCTGTTACAAATTTTGCCGTGATACTGGATTGTGCAGAAACACATACAGGTGGAAATGGAAGTTACAATTCTATAAGCACGACTGCTCATCATGCCTTTGTTACCTGTTAAAGTTCAGGATCTGGCTGCTGGGTTGGGGTCAGCATACAATAAGCTTTGTCATCCCTTTGGGTTCTTTGCTAGCTTACATTACTGAGTTACTGAAAAATGTAATGTAATTACGGTATCACATCAGTTTGGGATGCATTACACCCAACACTGGATATGATACATATTTTGTGTCCCTGCGTCACAGTCTCCACGCCTAAGGACCTATACTTCTACGCTTCCATAGCTCTCTGGATCTGGCCATTCGTGCAACATCAGTTGCTAAACGACACACCCGATTGCTTGTTCTCCGAGCTTGGGATTTCCCAGATCACTCACCTGCCTGCCTTTCTGCTCCTGGAAACACCTGTTGAAGGAATCCCTCCCTCAGATCCTTCTCTGTCTGGAACATCTTGACACTTACCTGGACGCGTCCTTTCCCCCCCTCTAAGCTCCATGACTCTGCCGAACAAAGGAAAACACTAATCACAGACACAATCGCTCCCTCTGATATTTTGCAGTAACTAACTCACTTTTCCCTCTGTTGTAGTGGATTCTTCACCAGTGACTCTAGTTTTCCCTCCAGCCCCTGTGATTAAGTCTCATGAAAAAAGAATAAATAACACTTTGCATTCTAGTGAAACATTCTGTCTTTTGAGTCTGCTTTTGGGTCTGCCTTTTCGCTTTGGCCCAATCGCTGCTCCTTGTAATGGGAGAACAGAGTACATGTTTATTTGTCTAATAATAAACCGTACACAGTCTCCCGTGAAACAATTATGTGTGCTGTGTTGTTATGTTACTGTGAATGATGGATCTGTTGAATCATCTCATATGCACCCTTTCTACTGTTTCAACCCTGCAGAGCTTTTGTTCAATTTGTTAGACACACACGCAAACTGTTGGGCTTCCATGATTTCTGCAGACATTTCACTGGCTGTGCAAACCTTACAGTAACCAATACCTCTATGCAATTCGGTGATTTTCCTTGAGGGGACTTTGTTTTTTGTCCCCAGAAGAAAGACACATCCCTATAAACTGACTGTTTGAGTAGGTTTAGGTCCCCACCACATGAGTAATACCAGAACAGCTCACAACCACACACATACACACTCACTCACGGGTTTATTACAATAGTTGCTTCTTTTCTCAACCAGCAGATGAATAACAGCACGTGGCTTTAACGTCACATTAGTATCAGCACCTTGGACAGCAGCAACAGTCAGCAGCTACACCACCAACGATGGATGGAGATAATTTCTTCTTATCTGCAGGGAGCAAATGTCTTTTTTTTTAAATAGGAAACTATAGAAATAACGAAGTTTGGGGGTTTTGAGCTGACGTGCATGCGAAACCTCTGAAAATGAAATATCAGCATCCTGAGGATTGTGATGAAGGAGAGACTATACTACAGTCTACCAGGTGAAGTGGCACTTCATTGTCTCACCTATTCTCCGGGGCCTTGATATGATTTGCTAAATAAGTGAGGAGGATGTGCAGGTTTTTCTTTTTTTTAGCAACCCGGAAGAGACAGTTGCGGTCTGCTGTCGGCTCTTTTTGTGTTCACAGGAATCCGTATCTGGCATCCTCTCGCTCTTCCTGATTTGTGGCGCAGAGATGGTTGGGAAAAGAAGTGGCATTACAAGTTGCTGTGAATTTTTTTTTTTCCATGTGATGTTATTTTCTTCGCTTTCTCCGCGGAAATTGAACACCGCTGGATTATAACTTTATAATCTGGCTGTCGGACCTGCTTAAGGAGAAAAAGTGCGGGACGAATCCCTCCTGATGTAACAGCAGAGAGAGAGAGAGGGAAAAGGGCTAAAGCGAACAGGAGGAAAGAGTGGCGAAGTGATGGATGTCACTGCCAGACAACAAAGGATACACGCTTGTCAACTCGTGTGATTCCACCCGCTTTGTGGGTAAATGAGAAACCCAAATATAAATCGGATTGGACTTAGTTGTTAATAGGATTCAGCATCAACCCCACACCTCAGACACCCTCGCTGCTCTTCCGCCCGAAGAAGAAGAAAACATTTTGTGGCAAACCTCGGACAGCTCCTGGTGATTTACAACATCGAGATGACCCGTTTGAACCTTGCGATATCGGCGAGCGAGCGGGGTGGAGATGTGTAAGAGGATGCTCCTGGACTACTCTGACTTTAATGTTTGTGTCTCACAGTTCGTGGCTCTCAGCCTCCATTGAATCCCGAAAGAAAACGCCTCTATCCATGAAAAATAATCCTTCCCTATTGGCTGGATTGCGGTGCACATGCTATAACAACAGGATATCCAAAGAGCTATGGGCTGATCTAATAGCCTATCACGTTATTCACATGCTTTCTCAATTCCGATCTGAATTTTATTCAATAGGATTTGAACCGTCTACTTGAATCAATTCAATACCTCAACAACAATAAAAAATAGTAATAATAATAATAGTAATAGTAATAATAATAATAATAATAATGAAGGGACTGTGACAGTGAAGCTGAAGGTTGCTCCGTTTGTGGCTGTGTAGTAAAGCTGCTGAAGAATGTTTAAGTATCGCATCCGGATGTTTTTTAATGAACTCAAAGTGTTGCTACTGATGCGCTCTGGATCAAGCAGGAGGACGGACACTGACCCGAACACACAGACCACGATGAGAGGGCTCGCTATTGGAGGCTGTGGTTGGCCACAGCTGAGCTGCTCTCAGCGGGACGACGAGGAGGAGTACTATGGCTCTGACCTCCGGCCACGCAGCCTGGCGTTTGAGGATAAAGAAGGTGCCAAACCTCAGGGAGGAGGAGTAGGAAGCATGGACGCTGCTTCCCTCCCGAGTCTCTCAGAGAGCGGGACGCGATCACCGCAGTGCCGGATCTGCTTCCAGGGGCCAGAAAAGGTAAAGATATTAAATAAAGTTATTGGTGCGGGAGGAACAAACACCATTGGAGCCTCTAGCAGTGGCTTGTTCATGGTGCTTCCCTCCAATCACGTGAAGAAGGTGTCTTAAGACAAGTTCCTCAGAAAAGTTCACGTTTCCACCAGGTGCATGGGGAAAACAACAGAATTAAAGGGGAATTGTAGGAAAGAATCGAAAGGAGAACGTCTGCTTAGAAATTCACTCATTGTCCAAAATAGTAAAGAAGTTGAAGTCAGATCTTTAAAGTTTACCACCAGCCTGAGCTGCATTTATCCCAGTGTACTCAAACTCTTTCTTTCTGCAGTCAAGTAAAGGCTGTGATTTCCTAGAGGCAGACTTAACAAATGGTCAAAACTGAAGCAGGTGGTCACAACAAGTGTACTTCTAGCGCAGGTCCAAAGTCGGGATAAAGGTTGTGTCAGGAAGGAAATCTGGTGTAAAATCCGTGTCAAATCAAACACATAGATCCATCTGCTTGGAAACTAAGGGAACAGCCAATAAAGCTGCAGAGGTTGAAATCTCCAGATCTTTACTTCACAAGTGATGAGTGAAACTCTAAAAGTGTTGTGCATCACCCATAATGCAACTCAGTTTGAGATTTGGGTGTGTAATGCTAGGAGCAGGGAATAATTCCTGAAGCTGCTGAGGACTAGTAAGTAAGTGGTACCATCTGACATACACAAACAAAGTCACACAGCCTTTAATGCAGTCACATGAGAGTCAAGATTCAGCATCATTTGCTGTCAACTCAAGTTTGCATAATGAAACTGTGAACAAATAATCTAATCAATAAAAAAGGCTATTATTCATGCTCAGATATGAAGGAGTTCAGTATTCTCACTGCCTCCAAAGTCTGAGAGTACATCAACAGATACTTCTATATTGCTTGCCAGATATAACATGTGATAACATCTTTTTTCACAAATGCAAAAGTGCTCCCAAGGACCTTTAAGGCAATCTTGATGTGTAAAATCAGTAAGGATTCCTTTTATGTGCCAAGGATGTGGTAAGGATTCAATGTGTTTCCTTTGCAAACATGAACATGTCAGCTACTGTAGATCAATTTCAACTTGTTTTCAGTATCTGGAAGACTGCATCAAGTCTGCTCTGAAGTTTAAAAAAAAGAGAGAGAACGAAGTCAGAGTGAGTAAGACTAAAATAGGGGAACTATCTATCAACAGCGATCTGAAAATAGCAGTGGGCAGACAAAGGGCATCAGTTAAGAATAGTCTCAGAGAAAAGGGAGGAGCTTTATGTGTAAAGTCTTCACGGTAACAGATTCAGCATCTGATGCACAAAATTAGGCTGTTTTAAAAAAGCAACAAAGAAAGGTTTTAAGAATGATTTCTTAGCATGAAAATAAATAAATCTATGGTCATTGTTATTCTAAGGGATTTGAATGACTGGGGCAGTATCTGTTTAATAACGCTGACTCTGTAGCAGAAACCATTAATGAAGGGATCAAACCTTTGATCGTGTGTTTTAGTTACAGGAAGGTCAAAGTACAGCGAAACTGTCTCCCACAGACAGACTCTGCTGGAAGTCTTGGTAAAGTTTTTGGTTCGCCTCCAGAAATCCACATAATTAAAGGCCTCACACGTCACCCAGAGTCAGAGAGGAAATAAATTAAGATGTGCAAGAGCGTTGTCAGTCCAAAGGCCTTAGGGAGTCTCATGCTGACAATGAAAACCTGCACCAGATATCCTGTGGTTTCTTTTAAGGGGAAAGTAGAAAGGTAAGTGTATTCAGATAAAGGTGTTAGGAAGCATATAGTCAAAGAATATCACATAGTGTCATCTCATCATGAATTCATGTTTGAAATGACTTAAGCGCAGGATATTAAAACAGACAGCACATACTGTATATACTATACACTGCGCAAAAATCTTGAGCTACCCCTTGTTTCTTCATATTTTTCTTCCAAGGAGCCAGACTTTCTTGTCATTTTTAAAGTGGTCTTAAGCGATAGTTCTCCAGGCTTTCTTGGTCTTTGAAAGTTTTTCTTTCTCTCTCTCTTTTTTTTTTTTGAAATTGGCTGCTCTTTCACTCATTTTCAGACCAGTCTGTGTACCTGAATATTTTCAGAGGAATGTTATTTTTGTGTGCTAAACCTCTTAACACTGACCTATAAATCATTCACTAATAAAAAAGGAGAGAGAGGTACAACAGTGAGTGTCTCCTGCCATTTGTAACACACAGTGGAGGCTCTATCATGGTGTAGCTGGTGGTGCTGGGGATTTTGTCAAAATTGATGGAATTATTAATGCAGTGCCATCAGATTTTGACACACCATGAAATACCAACTCTGTTTTTTTTTTTACCTTATATACTGCATTTCCGTATATAATGCACTTGAAGGTTGTTCAGTATATTTAACAAGGATACATCAATGTGCAGACTGGAGGAGCCAAAGCTCAAACCATCAATCTTCCCATAAGTAATAGATTTCCTTGAATTTCTTCAAAATCTCTCCTTGTTTTTTTTTGTTTGTTTTTTTCTTAAAAAAACCTTACTGGCTATTGATTACTTCACCACAAAGAGAGAGTAGCAAAGCATCAGCAGCACAGCAGCAGGCTGAAAAAGCAAAACAATGTTCAGTATGAAATACCAGCAAAGCTTGCCAAGTTAAGAAGCACTCCAAGCTGTCAGAAAGAGTATGAAGAGTCAACAAACTCTAAGATAGTTCCCAAAGGAGAGGCTGGAGTTACAGGATCCTGTTCACTACTGAGAGAGATAACACAACACTGTGAGGTTACATGTACTGGCAGTGCTTATCAGTGAAGGCAAAACAATGGAAAGTGTAATTAGAAAATTTTAAACTCCGTATTAAAGCAGAAAACAACTGCACACGTTCTACATCAGCAGGTCAATAGATGTAGATGTCAGTGGACATGCATCCAATTTGTAGTGACCACGATTGAGCCAGCACAACCACAACACTACAGAGGCGCTAACTGTGTACTCTTCCTGAAAGCAGACCTGAAGGTAATATAGAATAACCATTCATCCATGGTGTCTGCAGCTGTCTGCAATGGTGTACGAGTCCAGTCTTGATTTAATTTATGGTATTTGTAATGATGTCAGACATAGGCTATAAAACACACTGGTGTAACTCCAATATTTACCACCCCCCTTCTTGCCAGTAAATTATTATATCTGTTGGTACTTGCTCCAGACAGGTCTGTGACCCAGAGATGCCCTCAAACAATGTCTTCACCAGATGAAACACAACAGGAACATTGTTAAAGCTGTGAAAATCAAAATCAACGATAGAGATCTTTTTTTTTTTTTTCACTGTCAACTTTGTGACTCAAATCTTCATGGGGGGAGGGGTTACCTTACAGTAGGCTCTGTGGATGGCCATTTCATGCACTTAATGTTTCATCCTGCAGGGGGAGTTGCTGAGCCCTTGTCGCTGTGATGGCTCAGTGCGCTGTACCCACCAGTCCTGCCTTATCCGCTGGATCAGTGAGAGGGGCTCCTGGAGCTGTGAGCTCTGTTACTTTAAGTACCAGGTGTTGGCCATTAGAACCAAAAACCCACTGCAGGTATGGTCAACGTGCTTTTGTTCTACTCTTACTGTGTTTAATTTTAACAGTGTAAAACCTTCCTATAGGATTTAAATGTTACAAGAATAAAGTCCTTGATGGCTTTATGGCCGAAAGGCATCAATAAAGGTTAATTTGCCAGATTTGAGTGACTGACTGGCAGAGGAGCACAATAATCACATTAGGGGTCACTGTAATCTAAGAGTCAATGTGCTGGCACTCGGTAGAGGCCATGAAGTACTCACATTACCATCCCCTCGGGCTCCCAGTCATTTTGAACTCATGCTGTTCAGTAAACTTGCACTGATTCCCAACAGGAAGCACAGTAGCTTTGCATACTTTTCACAGCGCTATTTTTAGGGTTTCTATGAACAAATGGAGAGGAAAACAGTGAGGATTGAGGGCTTGCAGGAGGAGGTTGCCAAGAACAATAAAATGGGGCACTGCACATTTGAAAGAGTTGAATGATTTGGTCTAAGTGATTTCAGCATCTGAATGCTAGAAAACAGACATAATCAGACAATTCTCCTTCAGTTCAGCTGAATTTAGAGCAGTTCAGTTTTATTTATATAACACCAGCTAACAGCAGCAGCCATCTCAAGGAGCTTCATAATGCAAGGTAAAGACCCTATAATTTTAGAAAGGAAACTCCAATAATCTGATGAGCTCCTGTGAGCAAGCACTTGGCAGAGGCAGAAAGCAAGATCTCCTTTTTATCAGGACGAGACCTCCGGCAGGACCGGCGTGAGGGAGGGGCAGCCATCTGCCTCGACTGGTCTGGGGCCAGGGGAAGGAAATGACAGAATATATTCGACCTGTGTCCTTTTTCTGTGTGAGAGATGCAGTATGCTTTGTGGAGAATGTGCCATAAGTTTACATCATTACTGCTGTTCCATACTGGCTAGCCAAGGCCCAAAAGATTGTGACCTTAATAAATGGCATAATATCATAGTTATGGTTAGTTGCAGTCAGAATCAGGAGCAGACATGCTTCCAATTTTGACAAATTTTGAGTTTTCTTTTGTGGCAGGACAAAAAAGAGAAGAGACGCTCAAACTTATGAAGAATAATTTTTTTCCTTGTAATGTAATGTATTCTTTTTCAGAAAGGTACAACAGAGAAGAGTCTGTAGTTTCATTATGGAGATCAGATTATCCTCAAATCTACTTTCAAACCTGCAAAACACAATCGCTGTTATTGCCTGTGAGATTCAATGATTATGCTCTGGAAATCACAGAAACCATCTGGGAAATATGTGCTGATAAAAAAACAAACAGGGCCTCTTTAGATGTACAGCAACAATTCAAACTCTGTGCTATTATCTCACATAATCAAGAAGCAGTTTGCAGTTTCTACCTGAAAAACTATTTCATTCAGTTTTTGTGTCTGTATCCAGTGGCAGGCCATCTCTCTGACTGTGATTGAGAAGGTGCAGATTGCAGCCATTATCCTCGGCTCTCTGTTCCTCATCGCAAGTATTTCCTGGTTGGTGTGGTCCTCTCTCAGCCCCTCAGCCAAATGGCAACGGCAGGACCTTCTCTTCCAGATATGCTACGGCATGTACGGCTTCATGGACATAGTTTGCATAGGTAGGACACAGATACTACGGCTGCCACATGTTCTTTATGATATATTTCACATTTGGTATAAATGTCATCAAACTGAGTGCCATTCTTGCATAATCTGACTTTTTATTTTACAAATCTGCGATTTCCCAATCATTTATTAGAATTTGTAATTTGGTGATTATTCTAAGTAATATGTCGTGAGATACACTGCCTGGTTCCCACAAAAGGTCAAGGGTTTGGTTTATCTAAGTAAATAGGTTCTTTAGGAGCTTTGCATTGGATCATTACTACACTGATTAATTTGTTTGGGCTGGCAACAGGTTATTTAAGCCTAACTGATGCAGTGAGAGGCTTCTTGTTTATTAAACAACCATGCTGGAAGACGTATGCCGCTGTCGTGAAAAAGATGGGTTGAATTATACGCCTGCATCAAACTACTGAATTTACTTACTGACTAAAACTACTGAAATCATATTAAGAACAGTGCAAGGCATTACTACCATCATCTTTGAAGAACAAATATGGTCAGAAACAAAATCTTGAATGATCAAGTGGTCAGAGATTGCTTAAATATTTGGTGAAATCAAATTGTAAAGCAAATCAACAGTAGAACTTGCAGCTTTGTTTATGGTTACTGATGAAAGCAAGAGTATGTTTCCACAAACAAAATGTGAAGAGAACTCAAGGGAATGGGACTAAACAGCTGTGTGGTCTTAAGAAAACCACTTATCAGTGGAGGAAAAAAAGGCTTCGATTTGGTTATAGACCATAAAGACTGGACCCTGGAGCAATGGAAAAGGGTCATGTGGTCTCTTATTGCATCAGGATAAGAAGAGGAGGGATGAAGTAATGCAACCATCATGCCTAATACCGTCCAAGCCTGTGGGGGCAGTGTAATGCCTACCCAAGTGTTGCTGGGTTGGTGTTGTTCAGTCAAATCTCTGTTTAGCAAGGTTATGTGTCCAAAAAATGAGGTCAGCTGACTAACTGCATAATCAGCTGAAGTACAGCTGAACTACTGAATGACCAGGTTTTCCCATCAAAGGCACAGGGATATTCCAAGATGACAATGCCAAAATTCATTGGGCTCAAATTATGGACGAGTGGTGATGGGGAACATGACATATCATTTTCACACAGGGACTGGCCACCATGGAGTCCAGACTTTAACCCCACTGATAATGTTTTGTATGTGCTGAAGAACACTTTGCACTGCAGTCCGACTCCCCCATCATAAGCATAAAATCTTGGCAAACAACGCAACTCAGGATGAAAATAAATGTTGTGACACTGCATAAGTTTGTTGAAGCCATGCCACGACAAATGCATGCATTAAAGCTAAAGGCGGTTCAGCGAAATATTAGAATGTGGGACTTTTTTTTGGCTAGACAGAGTATATACACAGTCTACTTCTAACTTGCACTGATTTTTAAGGTAGTTTCAAAGAAAACTTGCTACAACCACTGTTTAATGACTTCATGTTCTCAGACTGATGATGATGTTGGGATCAGGATCCTTGTTCTTCTTATTGTTGTGACGATTGTATCAAAAATTCTCAAAAAACTTTGCACATGATTATACATAAACAATCATTGATTTCCAAGCTATGTGAATAATAATCAGTTTTTTGGGGGTCTAAAAAAGTATATTCCCTATAATTAAACAAAACAGCACTACGTCCTGTAAGATATAGTATTATTTTTTTTGTTTCCAGTTACCATATCCAAGTGTTGTTAGATCTGAATTCTAGGAGAGCATGTCCCTGAATGGCTTTGGCCACATAGAATGAACATCTTATGGAGGGCCGTAGACCAAAGAGGATCAGGAGCTTGCAGGCAGACGAAGCAAATCTGGAGCACAAAGAGGATGAAGTTAACACTAGGATTTCACACTGAAGAAAGCTGAAAGAGTTTGCCTGAAAAACTTTTTGGCACTCAGACAATGGTGAGAGGAACACTCTGTTCTGACATGCAGGTATTACACTGAGTGTGCTGCCTTTGTAATACAGCAGGGTTTATATTAGAGCCTGGGTGATATAGAATTTTTGAGACACATACCAATACCAATAATTGGTGATATAAAATATTTTCATGTATCCTCCTGAGAACTAAGGAAAAATGAATCTTCCCATTGAATTTTCTTTTGTGATTTCCTTCCTCTTTGGAGCTAAAAGAGGCCACTCAAACACATGAGATATCAATGGAAAGCCCAGGATGTCCTCTATTTAGTACATCAGGACTTAGTAGAGTAGCTCAAATAAGTCAAAAGATATAAAGACCAAAAACAAATGTCCATTACAGAGGACATAAATGAACAGGCTGGTTCTTAGACCCCTATACTTGTTTATGCTCAGCCCGCCTCTGCTCTGATCAGCTGGTTGTTGTTGCTGGAAGTTGACAGGAAGTGCCTTCTAGTGGACAAACTATGCAACATTAACACTCATGACATGGTGGACTGGTGTTTCTCCTATCACTTATTTACTTTTTAATTTTTTTATTTATCAGCTGTTATAAATTCAGACATTGATAGCTCAGCATCATCATATTGGCCAGAAATATCGGCCTGCTGGTAAGATTGGCCCTCCGACAAATCTTTCAGGCCCCAGTTTAAATACATGGCACTGCTATGTATATAAACACTTTTTACACACACATACACACACAAACACACACACACACACACACCACATGAGAGCACACATATTTCAAAGCCTGTTTCCCACCGCGGCACACTATTTCAAGGAGACATGTCAGTTAACCTGGGAATTGTAGCACACATTGCGCACCATGTTCTGGTTTGCACACGAACACAGATGAGGACAGAAGCATTCTACAACCTTAAATACCTACAGTAACATTTCTTTTCTTGCCTTTGATCTACACATGCAGGCCTTATAATCCACGAAGGATCATCTGTCTACCGGATCTTTAAGCGCTGGCAGGCAGTGAACCAGAAGTGGAAAGTGCTGAATTATGACAAAGCAAAGGACTTAGGGGACCCCATCAGTTCCAGCAGCAAAAGCACTGTTGGAGTAGAGAGGAACTCTTCTCACACTGTCACAGACAGCAGCCGGAGGGCAAACCGCCATATCAGGACTATTCTCAACCACCACTGTGGCTACACTGTTTTACATTTCCTCAGCCAGCTAAGGCCCAACAACTTGCACAGCAGCAACCATGAGGTGGTCATGAGAGTGACCACCGTATGAAGCTGACTAAAGTGCTATAATGTGTAAGGAGGAGAAAAGTGTTCACTGGGGTTTAATTAAATGAAAACCTAATCTGCCATATAAACACTGCCGTGAACTTCCACTTTCATATTTTCTTCTCAGATTCTGCTGGAGTTAAGGACAAGTATTACCTATTTTGTGAGAAACTTGAAGTTTTTATTTGAGACTTTAGATATGAAGCCTTTGAATTGAGAAAAAAAAAGATTTTGAAAAGAAAAAGCTTCTTTCTTAAAGCAAGTAACCATTTTTAACACTATGACTAATGTTTCCAAATGTAACCGAACAAGTTTGTTTTACTTAGAAAAGAAAAAAAAGTTTGATTTGGATTTGACAACATAAGGGAGATTTAGATGGTGATAATGATTGTGCTTCTACGTATGACCACTGTAGCAGTTCCCCTTCTAATGTTTCTGTGTATTTCTGAGGGTTTGCCATGACCTTGGTAACTTGTGCTGTTTTCACTTGAACTGATGGATAAGTCAAGAAAATGCCCAATAAAACCTTAGAATGTGCTAAAGGTGCATAGAATTGCACATTTTGTGTTCTGGGTTTTGTCTCGTCTCATTTTAGGAAACAAAGATCTGACTGTTCATTGCTTTAAACCAGGGGTCTCAAACTCACGGCCTGGGGGCCACTTGTGGCCCACGTCACCCCTACTTACGGCCTGTATATAGACGTGAAGAAATATAATGCATTTGGCCCTTGAAGTGACTTTTTTTGTTAGGGAGGATTTGTTTGTTGTTGAGTGCAATGTTAAAATAAGTTCTTTAAAAAGCAAAAAATGATTTAATATGAAGGCAATATGAGCAGAGATTACAAACATGTTTGGGAGAGTTATTTGTAAAGAAAACAATTTTCACTAGCAGTCAAAAACTAATGTGTACATTTATCTCTGCATTTTTATTTTGTTATTACAAAATTATAGCAGAAATGCTGCCACGTGTCACGCCAGAAAGAGTACCAGTTTGTTTATTTGGTAGTTCAATGAAAGGCTTCAGTCAGTTAAGAGTGAGAAAAAAAAATCTGCATTCACATTTGCACTTTTTTCTTGTTATACAATATTTGAAATGTAAAAAAAATAAACAAAACACTACATTTTCAGAAATATTTGTAAGTTTGTTTGGTTTTTTTGTACTTCTTGAACACTAAAGTGGCCCTCCAATGAGATGACAGTGCCAGCAGTGGCACACAGCTCATTTAAGTTTGAGAGCCCCGCTTTAATCACTCAATTATCAGTAAAAATCCTAATATTAAAAAATGTGCAAACCAAACTGTGTAAACTGAGTGGGCACACGAGTCAATACATGAGGACAGCTCAGCAAGGCATTGGAAATAACACCAGAGGGCCAAAGCACCAGCTCCTGGTTGATAGAGCAGTACACCAGGACTCTAACACCAACCTGAACATCACCTGAATTGACAACAACAAAGCCTACAACTCAGTGCGCCACTGGAGTGCTTGGCACCAAACGAGAGTGGGCTAATAACATTAATCGGGAATTCATTGGAACTGTGGAAAACAACACTCCAAGGCAAATTGCACCAGTCCCTTATCCACCCCACCAGGATCTATAGTGAAGACATTGGGATGTTATTCTGACTGAATAAGTGTGGCCGAATGGTTGCAAAGAGCCCCTAAGCATCAGATCCATAGAGGCAGGGGTCTACCACAGCCAGCTGGACCCAAGTTACAGATTGCGTATAGGTGCTGCAGAGACATAACCAAGTGGCTGGGATAGTGTACAAGAACATCTCTGCCACATATGAGAGACACCACCAAAGGTGCTAGGATCATGTGGGACTTCCAGACAGACAAGTAGCTGCTTGTAGAAGATTCCATCCCGGCACCACATCCGACGTTTCTGTTCAGAAGAGTGCAGTCCTAGGAACAGCTAAAATACTGAAGAACCGTCAAAATCCCAAGCTTGAGGATCACCTCCCAGTGGGTCAGAGGCATATATATTATATATATGAGAGAGAGAGAGAGAGAGAGAGATATTACACTGCATTACGGCAGTAAATAGCTAACTACATTCAGAATGTTCATGAAAAGAAACATAACTTTAAGGTAATTTTATTCCATCCTTCGACTAGCGAGGAGTCGCATTTTTACACTTATGTTTTTCTTTGTGCCGGTAAAATTGGTTTACATATCTTTGCGGTTTCTATAATAAATAAATAAATAAACATTAAAAACAACACACATCACTTGAAAACTACAAAATATCTGGAAACAAACAAAGAAAATGTAACGTTGAGTTTTTCAGCCGGCATCAGCAAACCTGGCAACCCTGAGCGGACGCTTGGTGATGACGAAAAAAACCCGCGACTAACAGAGTAGAAACAAGCGTGAGTGAGTGCGGATTCCTGCAGTTAGTTCATAACTGGGTGAACATCCTGAATATCGTCGGTATTAACATCTTTCCTTTGATCCATCATGGCTTCGTCCATGCCGCAGAAGCGTTACTACAGACAGCGAGCCCATTCAAACCCGATGGCACACCACACCTTTGATTAGTGAGTGAGCTCCATGTGCACGGCTCTCTGCCAGCCTGATCAAGTGTGTCTAAGTTTTTGGATTGGTATGAAAATAAAACAAACAGATAAAATAAAAGAAACGGGAAATAGAGGATCGCTGCTGAGGCAGGAAAACAGTCTGGGTTTCAGTGTGAGATCCGCTCATACAGTGTGGCTCCTCACTGCATGGAAGTTAAACCTCTCCGACTCTTTCCAGATATTTTATCATGACCCCTAGGTTAAAGATTTAGTTTTAAAAGGGGTCTGTCTTCTGCAGAAGACGATTTAATTAAAAACTGTTTATAGTGATGTACTTTCTCCTCCTCCTTGTCAGCCCTGTGTGTCCTGATAAAATGGACTGGTCCAAGCTGTATCCAGACTTCTTCACTGGCAGCCTGAGTGAGACAGAGCCCCCTCGAGTCGAGTTTGCTGACATTGGATGTGGATATGGGGGGCTTTTAGGTAGTACGCACAGACTGTGTATAAAGACCACATTCAGCCTTTTATTGCTCCATAATCTACATCATGTTTGTGTCTTTATTTTCTCTGCACTCCAGTGGAGTTATCTCCACTCTTCCCAGATACACTCATCTTGGGTATGGAGATCCGGGTGAAAGTGTCAGATTATGTTCAGGATCGTATCCAGTCACTGCGTGCCTTGAATCCAGGGAGCTACCAGAACATCGCCTGCATTCGTAGCAATGCCATGAAGTACCTCCCCAACTTCTTTTGTAAAGGACAGGTGGGTTGCTGCTATTTAATGAATTGGCAGGGCGGAGATGTCTCTTGGCTTAACTCGCTCAGTAATTCCTCCAGAAATATTTAGTTTTGAGCTCACAAAAATGCTGCACATTAGTCCCCTAAAAAATGTCCTTGGTCTCTTGCCCACATAAAATGGCTTAGTGAAAAAGGTCAAGTATGAGGGCATTATAGGAAAGCAGTGTGATTTAATAAATTAAAAAGGGAACATTATTAATTTGGTTTAATTGAGCTTTTTGTTGGAATTTGTATTAGAACTCTTACATTTCCAAAGCTGGCTCAGGCTGGCTTCAGTCAAACATAATGCAAAATGTTACAAATCACTTCTGAATCAGTCACCAGTTTTTCGATTTTGTTTTTAAAGAAAATAAAAGCATTTCAAACACGTTTGACATATCAAATTAGAATAGTTTTTCCCCTTTAGGCAAATATCAAACACAATTAAAATAAAATGTTCAGTTCTTGAATAACATAATAACACCGTCTAGGAGTGTCTGCGGTGCGGCATTCACAGTTTATAGGTAGTTCTTACACTTAAATCAGACGATCAAGATGTGACTGAAGTGCAGATTTTTAAGGTTTAACAAAAATTTGCATTAACTGTTTAGGAGTTACACATATGTATGCATCGTCCTCATTTTCAGGCACTTAAAATTAATTGGACGCACTAACAAGACTTTAAATGGGATTTTTGAAGTGTAGAACTCTTGGACATCACCAAATTCTGCGTTCCCTCCTTTGAGATGCTCTGCTGGGACTTTACTTGCTTTGGGTCATTATCAATCGAAATGCTGTCCAATCTGAGCAAAGGGTATAGCTCTGTACACTTCAGAGGTCATCCTGCTGCTTCTATCAGCAGTCACATCATCAATAAACAGTAGGGGTGTGGTTCTACTGGCAGCCATACATTCCCAAGACATAACTCTGCCATGTTTGACAGATGATGTGATATGCGTCGGATCATGAGCTGTTTCTCTCAATCTTCATACTTTTCTCCTTCCATCATTCTGGGAAGCTGTGTTTCTAAACCATGGAAATAATTCTGTCATCATGAACTTTAGTCGTCTTCTGTGGTCTTACGGGCCTTTCAGTGTTGCTGAGCTTGTCCAGTGTATTCAGTCTTTTTAAGAATGCACCAGATTGTTGATTTGGCCACTCCTAAAGTTTTTTTTTCTCTATCTTTCTGATGGGTTCATTTTAGTTTTTCAGCCTAATGATAACCTCCCTCACAGGCATTTCTTTAGCCCTCATACAAATTCAACACTTTGAATCAACTTCAGATATTCTGTCTGCTTCACTTGTCACAAAATAACAGGGAAAACAGGCCTCACATAGAAGTGAAGCTGCTCATCAGTCAGTTATTTTTGAGTCTCTGTGTATATAAATAAATGTAATTCCTAAACAGTAAATGAGATACTTTTGTTAAATCCCTTGACTTAAAGCTGAAAGTCTGCACTTCAATCACATATCAGTTGCCTTATTTAAATTTGTGGCGGTATACAGCGGCAAAAATAGAAGAATGTTCTTTGTCCAACAATATGGATATTTACCAGCTTGCATATAAATACTCCCATAAAATTGTTATCAGCATCAGCTGCAAAAATCTGCTACAGGTTCTGTTGCGGTTCAGTGCTTGTGTGCTCATTTTAACACGCACAATTCTCTAGCAAACCTAAAGAATATGACTGCAGCACCATGCATTTTTTTTTTAATATATTTTTTTGGCCTTTATTGGAAAGAGTACAGTGAAGAGTGACAGGAAAGCAGAGGGAGAGAGAGAGGGGAAGACATGCGGCAAAGGGCCACGGGTCAGATTCAAACCCGGGCCGGCCGTTCTCAGCCATGCGGCATATGGTCGCCTGCTCATCCCAGTGAGCTAAACCAGTGCCTAACTGCAGCACCATTTTTGTGTTACTAATACATTTTATGAACAGAGGAAAAAACCACATGTATCTACCAGATATATAGGGCCAGCATTAATATGATTATGTGCAGGTTATTGAATTAGAGGACATATACAAACCTGACCTTTTTTTTTTTAATGGCTCATCCAGTGTGGACTTTAAAAATGTTAAATTAACGCTCACAGTCTGTGCTGGAAATGCCAAGGTAATAAGAATACGCATGTGTTCACCATATGGACTGAATTAATTTATACAAGGTGCTCAGTAAATCCAGGGATTTCACAACAATGGGGTCATTGACTGACATCACATCAGCTGAGTGAGACGCCGTTTATCCGGCCCAATTAGCTGCAGCACTCTATGACTTGTTGAAACCCGCATTAGACTGCACAGTGGGCTTAGTGTACCAGGGTTCATTCAGGTATCCTGCATAAAAAAAAATTCACCTCAAATGCCCTGTGTGGTTAAAGGAGAAAAAAAGGAGGAGTAACTGTAACAGTGACACATTTATGGAACACAAATCATGAAGGTGTTTCATTTAGAAACATGCACGTTTGTTTAATGTATTTATGATTTAGTATGCAATTTCAGGTCATTTAAAATAATAGGACACGCTGGAAGGAGTTGGGGATTTGAACAATGCTAAGAGCAACTTTGCAGAGCTTCAGTGCCTCAAACCATTAATACCTCTTGGCTCATATGTTTTTTTTTCCAGAGCTGAACACTGCAGCTGCGTCCTCCTTTGACGTTAGGTGTCTACCTTTTCTTACAACAGGCTCAAAATGATTCCGATTTTCAAAGTGAGAGTATTAAGGGAAGACCACCCAGACTAGCATTTAAAATCTAGCCACAATCCTTCTCACATGTGTGCCGTGTTTCAAGTGTTGGAACAGCGTATTCTAAAAAGATTCAAACTCTCTTTTTTTCCTCCCTCTTGTTGGTATGTTTTGTCACTCAAAAATAATTCAGTTCTTAGAAGATTTTTCCACCTTCTATCAGCACTGAAGGAGCCCCTGAGGCTGTAGCTGTCCCCGGTGATTATCCCCACAACTCTCTGTCTGTACCTGATGTTATTTATTTTAACTAATAAAAAGTGACTGGAAGTATTTTTAATATATCAGCCAGACGAATATGAACGGAGCCTGCACTTGTACACATTGTCAAGGATGGAGAGACGGGGAACTTTGTGGGGAGAAAAGAAAAAAAAATCAAGGAGGGAAATTCCACTTTTGCAATCCTCAGCGCTTAGAAACCAGCAGCATATTATGGGGGCCAGATTTGCTCACCTTGTGTTGTGTTGCATGCTTAAATTTAGTTGAATGAAACTGCCTACACTTTGTTTGGTCCTTACTTGTGTGACTGTTACCATTCTGTTTCTGTCTCTCAGCTCACTAAGATGTTCTTCCTCTTCCCTGACCCTCACTTTAAGAAGACCAAGCACAAATGGAGGATCATTAGTCCCACTCTGTTGGCAGAATATGCCTACACGCTGAGAGTAGGGGTATGTATTTGAGTAATGCTTATTCCAAGTTTTTAGTAAACATTAATGCAAACATCATTTATCAGATAAAAATTTAAAACATTGTCCTTCTTCCAGTTTTCTTTCAATATAATTAAAACCTGACTGATATCAGATTTTTAAGACCAATATTTAGTGATCTGAAAGAATCCGATATATTAGCCGATACTTTTTTTTTTTTTTTGCTTTTAGACATAACAGATTTGTCATGTGTAGTTATTTATGAATCCTTATTAAGATGATATGATAATGCCATTTAAACATAATCTTTTTTTATTGCTACAATAAGTTGGATTGCTCATTCACGCTCTGCCCGACACTGCTTGGATCAGCGGGTTGTCGTTCCAAACACGTGTTGCCAACAGGGAATTTGCCCTCAGGTGGGCAACAGGCAACAAGCCATTATAAATGCCGATACCAATGAATCAACGAATAGAAACTATCGGCTCCACTTAGATATTGGTCGGACTCTAAAGATAAAATCTATGATTTCTGAAATGAGTGGAAAAAGCACACAGCTCAGGATTCTGCCCTGAGCTGTACATTACATTTCTCACTTGTTGTACTGGACAACTAATTAAAAAGTAACTATTCAGTTTTCTTAGCTATCATTTAAAATTGGACATGCACAAATAATTTTTATCACTTCAGATAAACTACAAACGACAAACATAAGAAACGCCTTTTTTCTGCTTCCCCATAATCACCTGGAGTAAAACAATGTGGACTAATTGTTGTTTTTACTGAAATGTGTATGAAAAGAAGGAAATGGCAGATTGATGCACAGTCAGAATGGCTTAAAGTAACATTTTACTCAGTGCTGCAGTGTGGCTCACTTATGTCTTTGGATAGACACAATAGCTGTTCAGAGACCAGCGGAGCTGTGCGTTGATCCTACACAGAGCTTATGCACAGCTTTGCAGACCATCATCTCCATGTTGCACCACGTTACTGTCACCGGGGGGCAGTGTCAAAAATGTGTGGAATAAAGAGGTCTGTGGGCTACTCTTGCTTGTGCTGTTGTTAGTCCTTCAGCGGACTGTGGAGTGTTAACAATGCTGAAAACTGTCTGCAGCAGTCACTTCTCTCTCTGTGGTAAACTCTACTGGTCTGGCTTTCCTGTTCAAGCCCACTTAGGCTCTGCATATGTTTTGTAGATTGAATATGCAGAGTGAAGGATTATGGATATTCAAACACAAATTGATAGTGTATCACTAGAATAACCACTTAAAGCAGTGTAGTTCAGGTTGTATAATTAAGTGTTTTTCCATATATGCAACTAAAAAATTTTTTTCCGCTACTATGGGTCACAGTTGAAAAATTAAACTACCATTTCTTCCCTAGTTTCCTACATAATTGAACTGTGCACAAACCCGTGAGTTTACAGGAAATAAAATGTGGGAACCGGTGTGGCCTGCATACACCCAGGTCCTGCCTATCAGAGCTGTTAAGGCAGCATTCGGACACTTGAATTGGGCGTGAACACTGATGGAGGTTGTGGGGAACAATGGAAGGCTTGTGTCTAAATTTATCCTTTTTCCTCCCTTGTGCGTGTGTGCATTGATGCACGTGTGCATACATAGGTTGTGTGTGCGCGGGGGTGCGTGCAAGCTCTACAAGGGCCTTCGGCATTGGCTCGCAGCCATAACTGCCAGTGGGTGCGGAGGCTGTCAAGTATACACTGATTTGTAGAGGCAGTTTCAAACCAAAATGAGTCTAATTTTAAGCTGTGACTTAAATCTTGGGTATTGTCAGAACGGCGTGATAAAACGGCATCCCTCACCCTGCATTTTTTTTCTTTTTTCTGGAAATTAAGAAACATGCGTGCTAACATGCACTGGTGTGGAAATCTGTGCCTTTGCAGAGTGTTCAAAGAAATCCAGGTTCTAGTAAATTTATCAGCCCTGTCTCCAAAGTAAACTACCTTGACACAGGTGAGTCACCTCTGTGTTGGCAGTAGGTTATTTTTATCTTTAGAGATAAATTGCTCTCGAGGGGTGATGAAACCATATGACTGCAGGTCTGAAATGTCTGACAGTGTCAGAAAAGAAAGACTTGTATACAGTCGTGGCCAAAAGTTTTGAGAATGACACAAATATTAGTTTTCAAAGTTTGCTGCAAAACTGCTTTTAGATCTTTGTGTCAGTTGTTTCTGTGATGTACTGAAATACAATAACAAGCACTTCATACGTTTCAAAGGCTTTTATTGACAATTACATGACATTTATGCAAAGAGTCAGTATTTGCAGTGTTGGCCCTTCTTTTTCAGGACCTCTGCAATTCAACTGGGCATGCTCTCAATCAACTTCTGGGCCAAATCCTGACTGATAGCAACCCATTCTGTCATAATCACTTCTTGGAGTTTGTCAGAATTAGTGGGTTTTTGTTTGTCCACCCGCCTCTTGAGGATTGACCACAAGTTCTCAAT